>LPNX010115540.1:133383-199390 GCA_001517045.1 Pseudotsuga menziesii
GTGGAGATTTTGAACAGACCTTCCATCCCTGACAATTCCAAATATTGGCAGGTGTTTGAAGATGATATGCAGATCCGAAGATTTCTAGAGTTATCAGGGGAGTTTTTGAATACTCATTTTGACAATGAAAATGATAATGATAGGACCCTTGGAGATGATGAAGAAATTGAAACAGAAGAAGAAGATGCTGAAAAGTTAAGGAAGACCTTGGGAGGTAAGGATATCATCCAGCTGAAAAATAATTTCATACCAAGAGGCCTGATCCCTTTAGAAAGGCTCTTTGATCAAAATGATGTTGCCAAGAACCCCAAAGTGAAACCTGTTGGTGATTCCGTTGAAGATAAAAATATTGGCACTGAGGAAAATCATAAAATCATAAAATTATCCAAGAAACTGCCAGAAAGAGAGAAAGAGGAGTATGTAAAGTTGATGAAAAAATATACAGATGTGTTTGCTTGGAGTTATGAAGACCTCAAAGAATATGATACATCTATCATACAGCACACTATTCCTATAAAGCCTAGGGAGAAGCCTTTTAAACAGAAACTCAGGAGGATCAATCCTAAGCTACTCCCTGTCATTGAGAAGGAAATAAAGAAGTTATTTGATGCCAAGATCATTGTAACACTCAGATTTTCTAAATGGGTTGCGAATTTGGTCCCTGTCAGAAAGAAGAATGGAGAGATAAGACTGTGCATAGATTTCCGCAATTTGAATAAGGTCTCCATGAAAGACAACTATCCTCTACCCAAGATGGATCATATACTGCAGCAAGTGGTGGGAGCTGAAAGGATTCCGATGCTAGATGGTTTTTCCGGGTATAATCAGATCAAAGTGCTACCAGAAGATCAGGAGAAAACTGCCTTTACTACACCATGGGGCACTTTCATGTATGCGAAGATGCCTTTTGGTTTGATGAATGCAGGCGCCACTTTCCAGCGAGTTATGGACATTGCCTTTGCAGGAGAAATTGGAAGTTTCATGGTGATTTATATGGATGATATCACAGTCTACTCAAAGTCTGACAGAGAACATCTGCATCATCTGGAGAAGGTCTCCATGAAGTGTAGGAAGTATGGCATATCTTTGAACCCTAAGAAGTCTAATTTTGCACTAGAAGAAGGAAAGCTGCTAGGCCATATAATATCCAAAGATGGCATAAAGATTGATCCTGAAAGAGTAAGTGCAATTCTGAAGGTAGGAGAACCCAGAAGCAAAAAGGAGATACAATCATTTCTGGGACAGGTAAATTTCTTGAGGAGATTTGTACCAAGCTTTGCTGAGATTTTGATGAATATTACAAATATGTTGAAGAAAGGTCATGAAATAAAGTGGAATACAGAATCTAAGGAGTCATTTCGGGAACTCAAGAAAGCAATTTCAGAAGCTCCTGTTTTGGTAAGTCCAGATTTTGCCAAAGATTTTTCAGTATTCTCATATGCTTCGGAACATACTATAGCAGCAGTATTATTGCAGAAAAATGAGGAAAATTTGGAACAACCCGTAGCCTTTTTCAGTAAAATGCTACGGGATGGGGAGTTGAAATATAACATCATGGAAAAGCAGGCCTATGCTTCAATTAAAGCATTAAAAGATTTCAGAATATATGTTTTGCATTCCCGTGTAATTGCACATGTTCCAACCGCTGCAGTAAAAGCAATTTTGACTCAACCAGACCCCGAAGGCAGGAGGGCGAGATGGATAGCTACATTTTTGGAATATGATATAGAAATAAAACCCACGAAGCTGGTTAAAGGACAAGGGTTAGAAAAGATGATGACAAACTCAAATTGTGAATCTTTACAGATCAATTTTTTGACTCACCAGTCTGATCAGTTGGACATAGAGATAGAAGTGATGGCTGACTTTGTGGCCTCTCCATGGTACTCTGGTATTGTATATATCCTCCAAAATTTGCAAGCACCAGAAAGATTAAGTAAATCGAGAGCAATATCTGTAAAGTTGAAATCTACTAAATTTTGTATAATAAATAAATACCTTTATTGGAAAGATCCTGGAGGAGTTCTACTAAATTGTCTATTGGAAGATGAAGCCCAACAAGTTACCAACGAATTTCACAAAGGAGACTGTGGGGGACATCATTCTTGGAAGGTGACTGCAAACAAAATCCTGAGAGCTGGTTATTATTGGCCTACAATATTCTCAGATGTATATAAAGAAATCAGCAAATGTCATCAATGCCAAATTTTGCCATAGATTCATTTGCCATACATGATTCCATTTATCTTCCTATGGAAGCCTTTGGTTTTCCTCAAGTAATCATACAGCCTCTGAGAGGTTGAAGGTTCCAATATTGGAGTAACCCCACTAGATTCTATCCATCCCTTCGGCCACCAGAATTTCTTTGTCCCGTAGTTCCTCATAAAAAATATCCAGGTTCTTTTCAAGTACACATTATTGCCACCATTGCTTGGGCTTCCAAGTTCGAAATTGTTGGGTATTATTCGTTGTTTCCCATAAATCTGTAATGTTCTCTAACTAACTACTCTAGAGGAAGTCTTTTAAATCCTGAATAGCCTCCCTATCCTCCAGTCTTGGGAATTGCTACCAAGCATCCCAGAGGAAAGAGGTTGAGGACCCTTCTCTGATCTCCCAAAATCTATGTCTTTGAAGTAATGCTTTGTTTGCTTGTGCGGCCTTCCAAATATGTGAGCCAAGTAAATCCTCTACATTATGAATAAGATTTTGCTTTCACCACTAGGAAGCATACTTCATTTTCCATAGCAAATCCCATGGTTCAAATTTGTATGTAATCCACCACCACTAGATTTTTCCTCTGGCACCCTATTTGGACTTTTTGGGTCACATAAACCGAGATCCCCTGCAGCCTTGGGGGCGCACAAAGTAACCTAGTCTATTAATGCCCATTTTTGGTGACCCTCTGTACCTCCCCAAAGAAAATTCCTCTGTATGTTTTGGATTTGCTTAAGAATGGACTTAGGGGCTTCCAACATCGAGAATAGATAGATGGGCATCGCTTGAAGCACTGATTTCACTAGTATAATCCTGCTAGGGAAGTTAAGAGATTTATAAGTCGAGTGCTCCAACTTTTGTTTTAATTTATCTAGAAGATATTTTCATGATATTTTTCATATCCTGGATTCATCCAAGAAGGCACCCAAATACTTGGAAGGAAGATTCCCTTCCTTAACTTCCAAAACCTGTACGATATTCCTTCGTGTTATTGGTGGAGTATTGAAAAAGTATACTTGGAATTTTTCTTTATTAATTTCCAAACTGATAGCTTCCATAAAAGTATATAATCCTTCTTTGATCCCTTTTTCTTCCTGTACCAAGCAGGGGCCCATCAACATAGTGTCATCCACAAATTGTTGATGAGTTTGTGTTTCCATTCCTTCACAAAGGGTGAGGCCCCTTATATGGTCGTCCCTCTGCTTTGTTTTGAGCATTCTACCTAGCCCTTCAACTATTAAAATGAACAGGAAGGGGGATAATGGACCACCATGGCGAATCCCCCGCAAAGAAGGGAATGGATGTTAAGATGTTCCATTGTCTCGAATCGAAAAAAGGTCGAGGATACGAAAATCATCACCCATCCCACCTATTGCTTGTGAAACCCAAAGGCATTTAACATATCTGCTAAGAATGTCCAATTAAGCTTATAATAAGTTTAGATAAATCAAAATTTAGCAACATACCTGGAAACTTAGTTCTTCTCACAAAATGGATGGTTTCATGAACATGGATGATATCATCCAAAATTTGACGCACTTCCACGAATCCTGCTTGCTCAGGAGATATCAGCATGGGGAGTAAAGGTCACAACCAATTTTCTATCACCTTAGTGGAAATTTTGTAGATGACATTACATAAGGTGATTGGTCCAAATTTCCCTGGATCTTATGCTCCCGTTTCTTTCGGTATAAGCGTCATAAAGGTGGCACCGAAGGCTTTCAGGATATTGTAGGTTCTTCTCGAATCTTCCATGATTTCCAGAACTTCCTCTTTCATCCAATCCCATCATGCATGAAATAAATCCATTGTAAAACCATTTGGGCCAGGGGGTTTGTTATCTTCCATATGCATGATAGCCTCCTCCAATTCAACCATCTCAATTGATTGCAATAACATTTATTATGGTCCTCTGTAATCAGAGTGGGGATATGCTACAATATATTCTCTATAGCAGTTCTGCGATTAATATCTAGTTCCTTGAGAAGATCTGTGAAGAATCCTTTAAGAGTATTTCCGATCTCATGTTTCATTTCCGCGTCGATGCCATCTGCCTTTTTCAAGCGCACTACTCTATTCCCCTGTCGATGTTGGATTGTCGCCTTATGGAAACATTTAGCGTTGCGTTCGACTTCTTTGAGCCATCTATTTCTAGATTTTTGTTTCCAAAGAATCCCCTCATGTTTTCCCTTCATATTGAGATCCTTTAGGAGGAATTTATCTTTCTCCGGTAGCTCTGATGAATAGCCCTAACTCATGGTTGCTTGTTTTAGCTCTTTCATTTTGGATCCAGCTTTTGCTTCTCTCTAAAAATGTCTCCAAAAGATTCCTTATTCCATTTCTTAATATTTCCTTCCAGTAGCTTAAGTTTCTGTTGAAATTGGTACATTAAGGTCCCTCTAATGGTTGTGATCTCCTGCCACCATTGTCTAAGTAACTCCAAAAATTCTGGGTGTAAGAGCCATTATTGCTCAAACTGAAAAGGTATTCGCAAATGTTCCCTAATCCTTTTCCATTCCAGAATGATGGGATAGTGATCGTACTCGGTTGAAGGAAAAATAATAGTTGAGGGAAGAACAATAGTCGAAATCTCTCCTCTTCCCATCAGTATAGACTCTGATACTAGAAAGCGATCAAAACGAGAAGTTATATTTTTTCCCCAAGACCGTTTATTGTTCCAAGTAAAAATGTTATTGGAGGTTTTGACATCAACCAAGTTAAGGGCTTTTATTACTTCCCCGAATCTCTCATTAAAGGAATTAAATTGTCTGATGCCCCCTCTTTTCTCCTCCAAGCTTCGGATCAGATTAAAGTCTCCTCCCATGACCGAACGATGAGGGCCAACTACATCCCTCATGTGAAGCAAGGATTCTAGAACGTATTTTTTGTGGGTTTTCGTTGAAGGCCCATACACATTAGACAAAAAACCTCTGCTTCTCGTCCTGACTATATGGAAGGAAGCAGTTATATTAAAATGGGAGGCCATAAAACCTGAAAGACATACCTATTTAGGGTTCAAGAGGATCTCTACCCCTCCAGCCTCTCCTATAGCATCACTAGCCACTACTGCACAGTTTTTCCATATTTTCTTACCAATGGTTTTGAGTTCTTCCTCCAAACATTTTGTTTCCTAAAGCATGACTACTGTGGGTTTTTCTATCTCTATTTTCCTTTTCAATATTCTTGTCTTCAAAGGGATTTTGTAACCTCTAATATTCGAAGAAATAATACGCATATTATAACAGTTTGGGGGAAGAATCTAAGTCCACCTCGATAGTAGGGTGTTGTACAGAAGCAACCAATTTCGCTCCTACCTCTTGAATACGTTAGATATTGCTTTGTCTCCCTCTTTTCTCCCTTCTCCCTTTTTTTCCCCTGATTCTCCTTTAAGGACCTACTATTCCCAGAGATTTGAATTCTTTTGTTTTAATAATGGCTTCCTCTAGGAGAGAAACCTATTGGGGAGGGATGGATTCAGGGAATTTATCCAAACAGGTCAACTCCAATCCTTTGAGGTCTAGTTCTCATAATTCCATTTCGTCTATATCCTCCTCGTGCATAGTTACATATTACACTACTCATTCCTTTTCTACGTCATTGGTTGGGTGGTCTATAGTGGCATCTCCCCCCACTGAATTAATGTCTTGTTTCTTTCCCTTCTCCCTTTCATCCTTGGAGCCCTCCTGCTGAAGAAATTCAAACATGTTAATAGTTTGGGGCTTCTTGTCGACCTCTGTTACTGTTTTGTGTTTCACTAACCTTTTCCTGCTAGTTATTTTGGTAAAATTGTCTACATATTTTCCATCATAATCGGGGGCAAGAGTCAAAGCTTTATTTAAAGGGAAATATCTAAAAATATGACCATGCTCATGGCAACGTCTACATCTAAATGGTATAGATTCATAATATATATCCTGGAACCATTCCTCGTCTTCCCAAGACAAGTCGATAACCTCCGACAGATCTTGTGAAATATCCATATAAAGGAAGATCCTAGCATAAGACGTATACCTCATCTTCTTGGTTTTTTATGATACTTTAACAAAGACTCCCAGAGAATTGCCAATGTCCAACAGTATTTCCTCTTTCCAATACTCTGAAGGTAATGAATAGAGGCGTCACCAGACCAAAGATATCATCGTATTTTCTTTATCTGGGTTAAATCTTTCTTTCCATGGTCTTAAATATATCCCAACGAAGTTAAAAAATATGACCCATTGTCAAATATACGAGTTTGATTGATCTCTTTAAAAAATATTATCGTAAAGAACCCCTTGGGTCCAAGTTGAATATCATAATGACCTTGGGGATTCCAGGTCGTATTGATCCACTAGACCAAAGCCTAGTCTGCAGGCTAGATGCCTACAAATTTTCCAATAAGCGCATGATATTTCATGTATTGAATATCTTCACGAACTCGTTCTGAGTAGATTTGGAGCTTTGGCACTGTTCTTGCTTTCGGCAAGCACTACGAAGGTTTTCTTGGTTCTCCCAAAGGCTGAATCTGCTTGATAACTCCACTCGTTCCTTCTCCTCCCGTTCCCAGTGAGAGGTCAGGACCTAGTCCAACTTCAGATCCTTTTCCTTTATCCATTAAAGGGGGTGATGCCCCTCCCCACCATGGACCCCCCAATGCGGGTTTTGCCCTGGTCTGCCAGAGAATCCCGACTGAAACGGCGAGTTGTAACCACAAACTACAAAAATTAGATAGCATAGTACACCCTATCACTCTGTAGGTCTGCCCTCCTCTCTCCCCATCTGACAATGTTGCATCCACCACAAAGTGCAGTTCCCATTAACTGTTCTATTAACCATGAAAACACTTCTAAAATTTTATTAAATATGAAAACAAATATTATAAAAACAATTAACTTTAATTAAAGCTACATTGACGCTACTAGTTGTTAATATTAGAAAGAAAAAAAATTCAAAACACACACACACACAAAAAAAAAAAGAGAGTTTGAAACTCATATATCTTTTTTTTAATGTGGTTCATTGCCCAAAAAGCGGTCATAAGCATGTTGTATCCATGGGAATAATTCCAAGGGGGCCACCTAAAGGGGCCTCACCCTAGCAACACCAATTTCAAGAGCCTAACCCTGTAGGACCAAGAGAATTGAACCCCTGACCTCAATGTAGTGATGACTTGGCCACAAGATCTCCAACCAACTCAGGTATCCCACACGGTTGAAAATCATATATCTTCTATTCAATAAGGATGAGAAAATACGTTATGCAGATGCTACATCACTTTCTTAAAAAATATCAATGGGTGGACTAAAAAAAATGTATTCGGGGTTTCAAATAGCCCATATATGATTCTTCTTAATCAAATAAAGACCCCCCCTAGATTGTTTCACAATCAAGTAACAACTATCAAAAAATACACCATTTAAATTGCATATGTATTGTGGGCTATCAAACTGCGCTCGTTATATTCATCCTCCAAAAGTTCACCCATGGACAAGGATATGCCATGTATATAAAGTATTTCGATTGCTGAATTATGCTCTCAAAATATGTGATCAAAAGTAATATCCTGAAAAATTTCATGGATAATGTCAAGGATCTTGATACCAATTACAATGATTATGCACAATGATTCTAACCGTTAGCTATAACAGAATTTAACAATGGAAAAAACACAATCACATAATACACATAAATTTATCCCGGAAAACCTTTTACAATAAAAAACTAATGAGCTTTACGACTCATCTATTATCAACACTCTTAACTAGTGTTTACAACAGTGATTTTCTATATCGCAATCTAGCTCAATCGTGAATTCACTGCAGTTTAGTTCTCAACTCATACAAGTTTTCTTACAAGTGCTACTTAGCATTTCCCATAACATCATATTTATAGATGTAATACTCTAACTGAACTGGTTATAGATAACTGCTCCATTAATGGTGATCCATAACTTCCTAACAACTTTTAGTTATTCTATTACAGTTGACTTAACTCAGTCAACCTTGATCGACTGCTAATTAAGCTTCTTATCATCCAAGTGCTTGTCGAATTCATGTCCACTTTATGCTCATTGACTTCCCATTGACAAGTCAGATATTCTATTCAGTTAGTCGAATGGACTTTCACAGTCTGTCAAATTCGATTCTAGTCAGTCAATCGACCAAACTTCCATTATCTGTCAACTTGTTGACTAGCCAACTATTGACTTTGACCATCGATTTACATGCACAAAATATAGCATTCCCAACATCCCTCCCACAGTGTTTTTTTCTTTACAAACATAGGGTATTTAAGAAATTTAGTTCACTTAACCAGGATTGGCAGGCCCATTGATTCCTTACACCAAGTAAACTTCTCGGTGCTCACATAATTGGTTGGTGAGTCTATAGTATTATTCATTGTGTCTACCTTTTCTATCAACACTTTCTGTTTCTCCACCATTTCTCTCACAAAATGGTATTGTACATCAATATGCTTTGTGATCTTTGAATGTCATGTTGGGTTCCTTATCAGGAATATTGCACTTTGACTATCACAATTTAACCTAACAACTTGTTGTTTAAACCCAACTTCTGAACATAATCTCCACAACTAGATTGCTTCTTTGATTACTTAGCAACCACCATGTATTCATCCTTAGTAGTCAACAATGCAACGGTGGACTACCTCCTACTCATCCAATTGCATGCCCCATCAAATAATTTGAAAATATATCCACTAGTTGATCTTCTACATTCGAGATATCCAACCTAGTCGAAGTCGACAAAACCATGTACGGTTATTATTTTATTAATTTTAGGTTTTCCTTGGTAGCATATTGTATAATTCAGTGCGTCATTTATATACCTGAATTTTTTTTAACAACGGACTAGTTCACTTTCCCAGTTGTCAACATGTACCTGCTCAATAATCCCATTGCATGGGTAATATCGACTCGGGTACATACCATTGCATACATCAAAATACCTACAACACTAGCATAGGGCACATGTGTCATGTACTATATTTCTTATTGTGTCTTAACACACTGTTCAACCGACAATTTAAATCTTATAAGAATAGGGACCTTAACAGGTTTGCACTCCAACATGTTGAAGCGTTCAAAATTGTCTTAACATATTTACTGTGGTTTAAACAGATCCTTCTACCTGTTCGATCTCTTTTAATTTCCATTCCAAGAATGAAATGATCTACATCGATATTGTTCATGTTGAACTTGGATACATCTACAGTTTTACCTCCTTGATTAGATTCATGTTGTTTCCAACCAATAACATATCGTCGACATACAAAATTACATATGTAAAATGATCACTGACTTTCTTGCTATACACACAGTGATCAACCTGACTTCTCACAAAACCTAGTTGTTGGATATACAAATGAAACTTCTTGTACCACATGCTAGATGATTGATTTATACCATAGAGAGACTTCTTGAGCTCGCAAACCAACTCCTTCTCCCCTTTCACTATGAATCCTTCAGGCTGCTTCATATAAATTTCTTCTTCAAGATCGCCTAAAGAAATGTTGTCTTCACATCCATCTATTCTATTTCCAAGTCAAATGATGCAATTAAAGACATTAGTACCATAATGAAAGTTAAATTTGCAATAGGAGAGAATATATCACCAAATTTAACTCCCTCGACTTGGGAATGTCCCTTCGCTACCAGTTGAGCTTTGTACTTCTTTACTTGACCTACTATGTTTGAATTTTTAGTGAACACCAATTTACTGCTGATGAGTCACCTTCCATTTGGTACGCGGCCAAATATCATGTTTCATTCTTCTGTAAGGAGTCCATTTCTTCTTCCATGGCCTTTTTTTTAAGTTTACCCTCTATCAAGTCAATCGCCTCCTTTACCGGCTAGGGATCCTCTTCCACGGTGGTTAATGCAAAAGCAGAGCATAAATTTGGTGGACTATACCTTTCAGGTTGTTTCTTTTCTCGACCATACCTCTTGGCAACTGGAGTATGTTGTTCCACCTATTCATTAGATTCAGTTGAATCCTATGAATCATGACTTTCGCTATTCCATTCAATCTCTAGCTTTTTTGGTTCCTTTTTCTCTTTTATCCTCTTTAATCCTAAAAGTACCTATGACTTATCTAAAGATCGCATATCTACCATATATTAAATCCCTGTGATTGGATTCTAAAACTTATACCCTTCCATCGGTGTACCTGATGAAGGCGCATTTCTCAAACTTTTTGTCGAGTTTTCTCCTTTTCTCAAACATGGAAGACTGCAATGGAACCCCTTTTTCTTTCCTATCTGGCATCGGGCTAGAGGAAGGTGGCTCTACACTATTGGTATAAAACACTCTTTATAGACAACTCATTGGGAGCCTTCTATATCTCACACATTTGAGACCAGACATATCCTATGTTGTGAGTGTTGCTTCTAGGTACATGCAGGAGCCACATGAGCTGCATTGGAAGGCAACAAAGTGTATCTTGCACTATGTGTAGGGTACTAGAGATTATGGGATTCATTATGCAGTTGGTGCACAACTTGATCTCATAGGCTTCACTGATTTAGAGTGAGCTGGAGATGGGACTGATAGAAAATCCACTTCAGGATTTGTGTTTATGTTCAAATCTGGGCCAATTTGTTGGTCCAGTAAGAAGCAAGCAGCACTTGCACTCCCTTCAGCAGAAGCAGAATATAGGGGAGCTATGAATGCAGCTATTCAGGCAGGTTGGCTACATGGCATCTTGATCAAATTTGAGATTCACACTTCACCTTCAGTGGACATTTATTGTGATAACCAGAGCACCATAAAAAAATTCCACTGATCCAGTTGAAAAGCAGCGGGAAAAGCACATTGAGGTTCACATGCAATATATTCGGGAAATAGTGCATGAAAAAACTATCACACTACATTACTGTCCTATAGAGGAGCAGATTGCATATATCTTTACCGAGTCCTTCACACAAAAGAGATTTTTCTTTCTCGGATCTCTTCTCGGTGTAAAGGCTTGATTCATTGTTCCTGATCCTGCTTATTTTGAGGGGGGGGGGTTCCCACGAGGTTTTCCCCATTTTCCTTAGTTATTAAGCAAATTTTTCTTCTTTTAGATTGTAATGGGTGACTTTTGGCCTAGTTTCCAAGGCCCAAAGTTGTCCAAGTTAGGATTAAGGGGGGTGTTAGTATTATATAATTGTCCCTTGTCTATATATAGTCTATTAGATCATTTTGCCTAACTTAGGAGTCATTTTCTAGATTTTTGTGCCACTGGTGCCATTGGTGTCACCGGTGCCACTTGGTGTGCCATTTAGTGCCACTGGTGCCATTCCCTACATTTTAGGAGCACTCCGAGTGCCACCAACAACCTCCATCAATTGGTTGTGGTAGGTAGGTATTTATGCTAAGTTAAGCTCCAGTTACATTCAGTTAGATGTCCTTCAGTTCAATTAATGCCAGTCTTGCATGGTTGCAAAGGATTAGGTGCCATTTCTCCCCTACCTGATAAATTGAACTAGTTTAACTAATTGATAGACTGAAGTAGACAAGTGAAGTTAGACTACCGAGCTTTGATATTGATTTTACACACTTCTAGTTAGCCAGCCAGTCAGGATTTAGTTGGTATATTCGAATCTTATCCACATGATTCAAATTCTTCTTTATGTAACAATATTATATACTGCTAGAATTAATAAAGATTAATGTTGTAATTTACTGATCAATTCTTATCAGTTTTATATGAAATTTGTCTTGTTCAGTGTACATTCTTCTTACTATTCTACTGCAAAATTATGCCTTTCAATTGCACTCATTTCCTGTAGATCAATGGTGCAATAATTGAAACACTAACAACATTTAGTTATTCTCTTACATGTGTCTTAACTGAGCCGACCTTGCTCGACTTCCAGTCGAGCTTCTCGTCCTCCAAGTGTATGTCAAGTTCATGTCAACTTTATGCTCTTCGGCTTCCTGTTGACAATTCCTAGTCATTGACTAGTCAACTATATTGTCACAGTCTATCGATTTCAATTCTAGTCAATTAGTGGACTAGACTTCCACCATATGTCAACTTTAATTCCAGTCGACTTGTTGACTAGTCAACTATCAACTTCGACCATCAATTTACATGCAAATAATATAACATTCCTAACATATAACCAAAAGGTGAAGCACTAATTTTATAGCCATGTTTATTGAATATGTTGACCCCCCTTCATCCATCAAATGCAAAACTAAGAGTCTCCAAATACTAGTAGTGTCCCTAATCTATGTTCCCTTACAAGCTTAATCACCTGTAAAATAGCTAATAAATCAACCCAATTATTAGTTATTAAGACCAAAACCCCCTTTCCTTCAAAAAATTATTACCAAGTAGACCTGGGAAAATATGGGGAAGCCTAAATTAGTCTGGCCACTTGTTTAGCTTATATTGGCCAATCAACATAAAGTGAGACCATTCAAGATAATGGTGGGTGTCCCTGCCGAAGTGGAAGGACTACACATTTTTGCAAATTCTAAAGTCATAGATATTGTTGATGATATGAATCCATATCCCGTGCTACTAAGTATAGACTAGGAAATTCAAAACTCTAGAATATTATAAATTTAAAGAAAAGAGTGTCAACATTCGAAAATGAAGAAATCAGGGTTGTCAGACCTCCGGATCCGTTGGAGGGTCCAAGGTATGTTAAACCAGTAAAGGAGGAATATGATGCTCATGATTTGGAAAATATTTATAATGTTTCATTGAGGATAAATGATTATATCAACTCTACAGCGGATGGTAAATTAAGTTGGTGGAGTGTTAGTTCGTGTTCATCAAACTCTGGCGAAGCTTTGGAACTAACATAATAGATTACATGAATTATACATGACAACATGTGCTCGAGTTACAAAGTCACTGTGTTGGGTTAGCAAAGAGGTATGTGATATGCCTTCTTATGAGGGAATTCCTAATTTAGATACACTTATTATTGACTTTGAAGTTAAGGTACCAGAATAACGACAACTGTTGGCCTTAGATGTAGCTCTGAAAGTTAATCTAGTCAGGTGGTGGATTGTTCATAACTACTCTAGGGTTGGTTGTAGTGCAGAAGACTGCTAAAAATATGATTCAAAAAAGGAATAACATATTTTGAAGTGAAATATAATGGGTTAACTAGTCCTATTGACCATCTAGTAGCTTTTGCTACAACATGGAGGAATATACCTAAGAAAGAATGGGTTCATACGTCTATCCACACATTGGATGTTATACCAAGGAGTTGGTATACGTCGTTGAAGATTTTACAAGGCACAGTAGACTGGGACAATTTATCTATGATTTTTAGATAGACATTTAGTTATAAGGATGAGAATCCAACACTGGACATTGCCCTACAAGTTATTAAAGTGAAGATCATTGAAGAGATGCCAGTACATGTGTCTACTTTGCCACAGTGGATTGCGACAATTGAAAAAATGATAGAGTGCTACAACATTACAAGGAGAACCAAATGATGATGACCCAAGAGATGTGCATATTCTAGAAACTTAGGGAAGTCGATATTTGGAAGGACCTGAGATCACTTGTAAGAAATTCCTGCAGTCACTAAAGATAAAGAAGGTAAATATTGGGTCCCCTGATAATCCTAAATTTGCAAACATTGGATACTATTGGGATGATGAAATAGTAGGTAATATCACTAACTTACTGCATGAGTTCCAATATTTATTTCCTGTCAAATTCTTTGAGATAAAAGGGATGGTTGGGGATTTAGGAGAAATAAGAATCTCATTAAAGCCTGATGCAAATCTAGTTAAGCATAGACCACGCAATTTAAATCCCCAATATAAAGAGAGGGTTAAGGTAGAGCTTGACAGAATGTTGGATGCAGACATAATTGAGCCTATTGAAGAATCGAAATGGATTAGTCCTATGGTAGCGCAAGATAAAAAGATTGGTGAAGTCTGAATCTGTGTGGATTTGAGGAAACTGAATGATGCATGCTTACATGATCATTTTCCAACCTCGTTTATAGACGAAGTATTAGAGAGTGTCAGGGGCCAGGAGGCTTATTCATTTACTGACGGGTTTTCTAGGTATCATCAGATAAAAATGGCTAAAGAGGATATGCACAAGACAAATTTTATGACGGAATGGCGTTGCTTTCAATATACAACAATGCCATTTGGTTTAAAGAATGCTCCTACTATTTTTTTGGAATAGTTATCGCTACTTTAAAAGAGTTTATCCATAAGTTCCTCGAAGTCTACTTCGATGATTGGGGAGTGTATGGTTTGTTTAAGAACCATATTTATAGTTTGAGGTTGATGTTAGAATGATGTAGACAACACTAGATTTCACTAAATTTGAATAAATGCATATCCTATGCTCCATTTGGCATATTTCTCGGTCATGTGGTTTGTAAATAAGGATTGTTGATGGATACTACAAAGATTTCCCTTGTTTTAGACTTACCACTGCCAACCTCAATTTGACAGTTGACGACAACTTTGGGACATAAGGGCTACTACATGAAGTTTATAAAAGGGTATGCTTAGATTACAACCCCTATGGAAAATGCATTGAAGAAACATGTCAAGTTTTAGTGTATTTAAGAATGTTAGCAAAGCATCAACACACTAAAGAAGAATATGGTGACAATGCCTAATTTAGTGTTTCTTGACTAGCAAAAAGAATTCCATGTGCATTTTGATGCATCGTCCATTACAATGGGTGTGGTCCTTACCCAATAAGGAGAAGGATCTATTAATCACCCGATTGTCATTGCTAGTATAAAATTGTCAATAACTAAGTGAAAATACACTACCGCATAAAGGGAAGGGCTATTATAGTTTATTCCTTGCAAAAGTTCAGGAATTACTTGTTAGGGAGCCACTTTAAGATGTTTACGGATCACTCTGTTCTGAAGTACTTGGTCAACGAGCCAGTGTTGGGGGGGATGAGTCTGTTGATGGCTCTTATTATTTAGAGAATATGATTTTTATATTATACTAAATCCAGGGAGGCTAAATGCGGGGCTTGACCGTGTTTTGAGGTTAGAGATAGGAGAAGAACGAGATAATTTATATGATAACCTCCTATATGTGCAACTCTTTTGGTAAGAATGGTAGATGAATAATTTGAAGATATTGTGAATTTTATGACTATGGGTATTGCACCAAAAGGATACACAATAGCTCAGAAGAAGCAATTAGTGGTCAAAGTTGTGACTATTAACTAAGAGCTAGTCAATTATACAAGTTAGGTCCATTTGAGATTTTGCATCGATGTTTCCTAGAGCATGAGCGACCAACTATTTTGGTTGAATCTCATGATAGTGTTGCGGGAGGTCACTATGCAGGAAAAGCTACTACATAGTAGATATTAAGAGCTAGATTGTGGTGATCTACCTTGGATAAAGATGCGAAGGAGTACTGTAATACCTATGATGTATGTCAGAGGATCGAGAAACATGTAAAAAGTTCGCAGGTCAGACACCCTTCAGATTGTTATATGGGAAAGAAGTTGTCATGACTATGGAGTACATTGTGCCAAGTTTAAGGATTGTTTCTTCCATGGGTAAGTTTGATATTGATGCTATCAAAAAAATATTATTGCATTTGTTGAATCTAGAAGAAGATAGATTTATCATAGGATTTCACTAGCAAGTTCAGAAAGAGTGAGAGAAGGCCAGGCATGATCACTACATTACCAAGAAGCAGTTTCGGCAAGGGGATTTAGTTCTCCTCTATAACAGTCATTTTTTCAAACACCCTAGCAAGCTAATGATGCACTAGTTGGGACCTTATATCATTAACTATGTCACAGAGGGGGGCATTATACAATTACAAAATTTAAATGGGGAGCCCCTCAAGGGGTTGGTTAATGGAAGCGAGCTAGAACCTTATAGGAAAAACGAAGTACTTTTCTGTTGAATTTGTATAAAGTGGTAAAAAAAAATTGGAAACCCCAACTTTTTATTTTTGTCGAAGTCTTGTATATATGTCAAAGTCTTTGGTTATGTCAAGGTTAAATTGTATGTTGGTTGAAGTACGGTTTTGTTGTAGTAATATTTTGGCTCGTCCTGCATATTTATGTCGAAGTAGATAAATTCCCTGTTGAGGTTATCGTCTTATCATGGTTCATTTAACACACATTAATGACTGCTTTTATGGTGGAAGTAGTGGCGACGCTAGTGGAAGTCTATCATAAATGCCTAAAAAGACTCAAGTGTATAAACGGATTGGTTGCCACCTCTATAATCATTACAAATATCAGGTCGCATTCATTGAACATCAGAATTAATAGGGAAAACATGTGTGGAAATAAGATTGAAAGAACACCTACCAACCATTCGGGACTCATTGTTGTTAAGGCCCTGAAGTTTATCGAGGAACCCATAGCTTGAGCAGTGGCACAACGGGAGTTTAGCACAAAAATACATAAGGATGCAAGTTGATCTCTCATCCATGAGTGAGGCACAAGGCTTCATTGAAGAAGTTGAAATGCAAGAGTCCATACTAGTTTTCAAAGAACAACCAAAAGTCATATAACCACAAATTCCAGCAAACGTGTTGAGGAGAAACAGAACATCATATCGCACTGTGAACCCAGAGGAAAGGGTAAAAGGTAGACATGATGTGGAGGCTTCTGAATTTGGGTCTAGGAGATTGTTACTTGGTTACATACTGCCAGAGAATATGGATGCACTACCAATCCAGATATCCAAGAATTTTAAGCACACTTTGGTGACATCACCTATTCTGAAGGGTGTTCATGTGCAAAGGGACATAATGAGTAAAATCAATAAGTTGTCCTATGCAGATCACAACCTTCCAAAGTACCCATAGTTTCACATTAAAAACTACATGAAGATAGTATATTCGTCAGAGGTTGCACTACTAGCACCTGATTCTATGGAGTGAACTCTAGAATTACAAAGGTCAAGTATTTTGCCACGAATGCACCTACCACACTTTGGACAATCTGCAAAATCTAAACATGTGTCAATCAACTGTTGTTATGTTTCTATGGTGTATTTCTATAGTGTGACAAGAAGGTGTCAGTTGATTCTGATTTGAGTGCAAGGATTACGGGTTTACCCAAGGCCGAGGTGGACCCTACTTATTTTTATGTCGATAAAGTATCAATTGTCGAAGAACAAAAGAGGGTATGATATTGCATCTATCAATGACCATGTATTTTTATTTGTACCAAAGGTGTTAGCTAAAAAAGTACTACGGAAGGTTCATCCAAACCAAGTGCTTGCATCAGTCATAGTAGGGTTTAGGAAAAATATTGGAGAATTAGAAGCAAAGTTGGTCCCAAGCACACCCACTGAAGTTGTAGAACAACAATAAACAAGAGTGCAAGGGGCCATCCAAAGTATAAAGGAGTTTGAAATTCAATGTGTGAATCTATATGAATAAATATCAAAGACATGAGCATCATTGTTGGAAAATGCAGTGCTCCAAGATATTACTACCAACTTAAGCACAACACAAGGTAAGATGACAAATCTAAGGGGTGTTTTAAAAACCCTATCACCAATTGAGAGAATAGGAAAAGATACAAAAAACAAGCCATTATAGGTAAAAATTAATTAGTTTAGGGTTGAACAAGAGAAGAGAACAAAAAGGGTAGAAGAAATGCAGGGAGAGGTTGAAAGAGTATCCAAAGTAATTGACATAGTGCATACCAAGGTTAAGAAAGCAAACACATGAACTGACGAGTAGAGTGAAGGGGACATCACTAAAGAAGTGGTTGAATAAGTAAGCAAGCAGAAAGAAAATTTTCAACATTCGATCGAAGAAATGAAAAAAGTACATGAATAATTTTTGTCACAGTTGAAGGCGCTAGAGGAACAAACTTCAACAAGCATGAACTGGCTCGAGATTATCCGCATGTGAGTTTTGGGGACATGTTGGCCCTAGAAATTTTTGGGTACATTTTTTGGAAAAGTAGTTTTGGTGGGAACGGCGTTACAACGGAATGGTTCGCTGAAGTGGTCAAATCCAATGAAGTGGCTGAGAATTAAGGAAGATGGGCGTTTTGATGATGTTAAGTTGTGGAGTTAGTTAGGCAGTTAGAGTTTTGTGTCCACTTACATTATTAATTCTAAGTAGTGGGAACGGGGATAAGGGCTATCAAAAGCTTATAAATATGTAACACTTTGGGATTTTTTGGTTTACTACTTTTCTGGTTGTTGTTGCTTAGCAATAGAGCGGATTATACTTTTTTCTATTTGTCAAAGTTATGAACCGTGGAGAGTTGATATGAAAGACTCACATGGCGGATGTTATGATCTGAAGGTTGTGTGCGCAAATCCATTGTAATAGAGGAAGAATAGAAATCTATAGGCTATGTATGCAGACATGAAGCACATATTTGTTGCAACTCATTAATAAGAAGAATTCTTCTATGGATTTCTCTTGTTTTGAGTTTCCACATTAAACTTATGTTGTTGAATGTGATGTATTGTTTTATTAAATGATGATTCATCTGATAAATTAATGTGTTTAATGAACAAATCTATGAATGATACACACACTGCATAATTTAGGACTCCATGTTGTAGTTAGTCAGATGTTATCTGTCAAAGCTTATGATCTGTTGAAGATATTGATGCATCGAAGTTCCAGATTATTATCAATATGATAAATGTTAAGAATGTTGGATTTCCATATTATTATCAGTATGATAAATGTTAAGAATGTTGGATTGTTCCCTTCACAACTACAGAAACTTGGTTCGTGCAGTTTCCATAGGTACCTCGAGTGATACCTAATATGCTTTGCATGTGTTGTCGAAAGGGCCAAGCCCTTTCTGGCCGGTATCTTTGGGTTTGTTGTTGTATTGTTTTGGTGAACCCGGGTCAAAGCAGAATTGTGCCAACATTACCTTTGGAAATACTAACCATCAGGTGTCGGTAAAGTGGAATTTCCTCTAAGACCCATTTGACTAGAAATAGCTGACTCCCATGGGAAGACAATTATTATACCACATATTGACTCATTTTTCACTCTTCGTTATCAATTGAGCCTTGTCCATCGTTCCATAGAAACTTGGCTTTAAATTGTAGCCTAAATAGTTAAAATTGGCATCTAGACTATGCACAGCAATGGGAAAATGTTGTACCCAAACCCTTCATTTGTCCCTTAAAGACTCCAAACAAAAAATTGTTGGTTTCCCCACATTCAATGACATCCCTAAATTTTGATAAAAGAGGTTGATGATGTATTTGAAGTGCTTCCCCTCCTCTCCTTTTTCCATACAAAAAAGAAGAATATAGTTAACAAATAACAAGTGTGAAATCCGTTCCCTACCTCCAAAAGAGATACCTTGGATCAATTGTCTTCTTCTTGCCAGATGAATTTCTTTGCTAGGCACCTCCAAAACTAGAATGAAGAGATAGGGTGATAATGGACATCCCTACCTCAATCCATGAGACGATTTAAAAAACTCAAATCCTAAACCATTTTTTACAATTGCAAAGGACGAACAATTTACACAACATGTAATCCACCAAACCACATCCAATATGAACCCAACATAAAACAAGATAAGTAAGAGATAAAACCAAGAAACCCTATCATAAGCTTTAGAGAGGTGTAACTTAATAACACTAGTCAAAAGGTTTTCCCTATTTATCGAATGATACCTTCCCGGGAATAACAAATGGCCTCGTGAATTTGGTGTCCTTTTAAGAAAACCAAATTGATCCACTAAAATCACATCCGTTAGTATGGGTTTTAGTCGAGACGTGATCACCTTGGAAATTATCCTGTGAACACAATTGCAAATAGAAATCGAGTGGAAATTGTCAAAGGATTGTGGTCGGTCCACTATTGGGATTAGGGCCAAGAGGGTGGCATTGAGTCCCTTAGGCATCTGCCCAATAGTCCCAACTTCCTTCATAATTGTTAGTATATTGCCACCAACTAAATTGAAGAAGTCCAAGAAAAAATCCATTGTCCACTTGTTTAGGTTAGGACTTTGGTCCTTCTAGAAAGTAGCAATGATATCCCTATACTCATCCTAGGACATTGGATGAAAGAGGTAAATAATTGACTCTTCCTCAATCAACCGAGGATAATGGTTCCTCATTCCAAAAATAATTTTGAGGTTTGGTTACATTAGCTCTCAAATTAAATATTTGAGGTGGTTCACCCCCAAACTGGTCAAACACTGAAACCCTCTAAACAAATTACCTTGTCCATCCAAGAGTTCCCAAATCAAGTTGGTAATCTGATTTAACATCACATACTTTTGGAAAAACTTTGTGTTTTAGTATCCCATAGTAATCCAAAGGGTTCATATTTTCAACTACCAATCCATCTCATTGTCATTTAGCAATTTTCATTTTTCCTGCTCAAGACCCACGATAAACTCATGTTCCCCTGCTTCCATAATAACATCTTGGTGTAACCGACAAAATTGTTGATCTCCTCTTCCTCGATAGATATGAGACCATCCCTCTTCTTATGTCGGTCCCTACTCCATTCCACCACCTTTTCCTCGTTGTATCTCAGATTCTCCACAAATTGCAAGCTGCCCTGAAACCCAACATCTATCTCAATATTCTTCTAATATTGTTTGACCAAACCTAAAAATCAACCTCCACCACCCATAATGGATTGTACTTAAAAGGGACTCCAAGTTTTTCCTCCTTCACCCCCATTTCCATGAAAATATGAAATTATTTTAAAAACACCTGATACTAATCCAAGACCACAATCTATCCACTTCTTGAATAATGTTGATGTGCACAATAAAATAGTCAAGGTGCTTCACCACACCTATTAGACAAACCCAATTATTAGACCAGGTAGGGAGAGGTGTGCAAGGAGCTAAATGAATACAATCCATTTCCTATAATTTATTTACAAAGGAAGCAAGTAGTTGATCCTCACGAGCAGTAGGACCCCATATTTCACCCCTACTTAAACTAAAATTAAAATCCCTATCGATGACCACATTAGTGTTGTTTAAACACCCGAGTGAGCAAATATTCTCCATTAAAGCTTGCTTGCCTTCGAAGGGACCATAAATATTAAGAATAAAGAAGGAGTTGTACAAACTCCTACTATATAATTTAGTACAAATAACAACATTTACATCAAAACAATTGAGTAAAACTAAATTAAATTATAGCCCATAACCAGCATAGATCCATCGTAAACCTGGATCTAGAGAGCACCGAGAGGGATCCAATTTATTTAGGTGTAAGTTATTTTTATCTTAAATTTTTATATGTTCATACAAAATTACAACTCAAACATTTTGATCCGTTTAGTGTTTGATAAATCTGGGTTTAACATGGATCTTTTAATTACTTTTCATTGAGTTTTATTATTGGGTTTTTATTATTTGATAAATTACGCTACATGCTTTTCTCTATATATATTTTTTGTTTACACTATATAAATATATGAATCTACAATATAATTTTTATTTATTTATTTATGTCGGTTAACATAATGTTTTTTTAATATTTCAGCTACCATAACGTGACTAACGTGACATGATCTCCCTATACTGGGCTGAGAGTACCTCGCTTCTCTCGGTGCAATAACTCCTCTAGGGTGTCCCGCATAATCAATCGACACAAAATCCCAACCTAAAAAACACTTTCGAATCTCTTTGGATATTAAATCTCCTGTTCCCATTATCTCCTGCGCCGAAGACACATCTAGCATTTCCTAATCCACCAACCACATGAGGGTTGATTGCTTCACATGCCCCCTAAGCCCATGTGCATTGACATACATAATTTTCATTTTAAACCCTCACCGAGGGTATGCCCCACTCTAAGAAACTATTAGAGGGTGTTGCCTTCCGTAACTAACCTCCCTAATAGATTTCTTTTAGGAATGATTTATGGCTAACTAATTTACAGCCTTTCCAACACTCCGAACATTCACAACATTAGAACCCATACCCTCTTATATCACAAAGGCCCAATAATGGACCCTTGACCTAAAAAGGTAATTTATCCTCCTCGACTTTGGGAAGTTTTTCCTAAAACTTTTAAACTTCCTTTCCCATGCATTTTGTAGCAATCCTCTAACAACCCGAAAGGTATAGGACTTTCATTCTCCACCCTTGACCTAAAAGGGGCATACCCCCCTTCCCCAGAGCTAATCTCTCCACAAGGAGAAACTTCGCTCCCAAAGAAATGAGGCTCCAAAAAATAACCAAATTATGAGATAAAGCGACACTTTTCAAAAGCTTATTGACTAATGGAGGAGTCAAGATGTCACTCTTCATCAGTAGTTCCATTTTGTTGAACTCATCAGAGAGAGCATAAAATCTCCAAAAATTTCCTTCGCCACCTCCTACCTAAGGCTTGACCTTGCAGTATCAAAACATAAAGGAAAATTAAATCACCAACCAGAAAACAATCTACAACCTTCCACGGGGCACCACTCTAATAGTTTACAGGGTCCTCCGCCCTAGCTTTAGTTGCCTATTGCTTTTCTCCTATCTTGAAACTTTCCTCCGCTAGAATAACACTGTTAATTGAAAATTTCTCTAGAGGTTTCTCAAGTAGTTTCTTCGACATCCATACCTATTGTGTAAACTTCTTATAAGATTGCACAAGCACATGGCCAAATATATGGCACCTAGAACACCTAAAGGGCACATTAATGTAGTCCAATTGTTGCACATAGGACCTGTCTCCCACAACCACATTAGTAGACTCAAACAAGCCCTTCCTTAAATCCATCTCAACTAAAATATGGGCAACATTTGTGAATGGCTCCCCAAAAAACATTCATTTATTGCTAAAAAATTACCAAAAGTGTTGTTGATAGGCCTCAAGCTATCCTCCATACCACATTCTAGTGGAATTCGAGGCCATTTAACCGAAATCGATGTACTTGTTATAGCTTCTTCTTATGGCTCAAATAGAGGATGCCACATCTTCAGAGAGAGTAGTTGCTTTTCCAAATACCATAAATGCCCCAAAATTCTATGTACCTCCTCATTCTTGTGAAAAATAAAGACAACCATCCCCTTTTCATTCCATGGATCATTGGGATTTCCCCAACCATCAGGGACCAATATCCATGTACCCAAGTTGAAATAGTAGTTAAACCCACTCTTATCCCATATAACTTTTCCACTAGGGCCCTCCCTTCCAAGTATGTGAAGTCCATGACTTGAAAGCCTTCACCAACAACCAAAGACACTTCACATGCATGGGAGTGGAGAACTTTGTGATGTTTTTTAGTAACCTTAATAGACTCTTGCAGATAGTGTCAAGTGAAATCTTCTAGTTCTAGTTAGGAACCAACAAATCATCAGCCATACTCGATTCCCTTACATAACTCCATACTTCCATTAAAACCCCATTGCATGCGACAATACATTGAAGGGGAAGAGGATGATTTGTCCAACGAGATGGATTGAATGAAACCTCTGACATCTACCCTAGACAGATCAAGACCCTTCTCTTTCCAGGCACTTGGAGAAGCCACACGATCGGCTGACAAAGATCAATTTATGTCCCAATTTGACCAGCCGTTAGTAAATTGATCCCATAATCAATCACAGGGACAATTGCGAAGGGTCGTATAGTATATCGTACTTTGCCCCAAATGAGAATAAGGCACATGATCCCACCACTCCAACTTAGATACAAAGATGCCCGCCTCTGTATTTGTATGGATATTATTTTTCTACATGGTGATTGTACACAATTATTAAGTTTTTGTATTCAACATTATAAAATGAAGAAAACAAATGTGTTAGTATTATATTAACATTTTGAAATGATTGAAATTTGGGGATAATTGATAATACCTAAATTTGTCATTTTGGTCTAACTTGTTTTGTTGTGGGATGGAGTGTTATGCTCCTCAACGAGCTTCTATTCTTGTAAGTGATATGTTGAGATCATAATGAGTTTATTGTTGTAAGGACTTCAAGGTTATTGTTGATCGGCCTTGTGCCCTGAAGAATCTAGGGTTTACCCTTAGTACCTTCCTCAAAATGAGGGGAAGTGCCTCAAGGATTGACCTAAGATATTTACTTGGAAACAAAAATTGAAAATACCGAAATATGCTTGTTAAACATCTTCATGAAATCACCACTAACTATACATTTATTCTCTACCTATACCAAAATTTAAACGCTAATTAGGTTATCATTTAAATTCTTATACCATAAAATATTTTCCAAAGTTTTGACTAAGAGGAATAAATTACATATTAGAATCTACAATAAAAATATCAAAGTTGTATCCATAATAAAGACACCGATTATATGAGAATGGAAATCATGATAAAATCGCACATCCACAACATAAATGTTGAAATAAAACATTTACATGTCATTATTCATTGCCATCACCTCGATTATATTCCTTGCTAGGCACCATAACATTATTTTTCTCAAAATGATGTTTTGATCTCAAATTGTGCCTTAGTACAAACCATCGATCTTTATCATGCACCAGTGTGTTGTATTGTAGATGAGTGTGTTGGTAATTCTAAAAACATTTTAGAAACTTGTTATATTTTTTTGCTAAAATTATTTATTTACTTTGTAAAACGTATTTCATGATTCACATATTTCATTATGCCAGATCTTTTATTGAAAGAAGTCTTACTCCAAAATATTGTCACTGTGCCTGTATCCCCAAAGATTATCTGCGAAACGATTATTTGGAGGAATTTTGCCTTGCTAGAAATCCATTCCTATGACCTCTAATGCACCTTACCTCTTGACATAAGGCGTCAACCAAGTCTAACGTTGTTTGCTAGTGGACAAAAGGCATCGGTGACACACCTTGCCTTTAGGAAAGGAGCGTCGACCCTTCCTCACGCCTGTTTCTAGTATGCAAATTGCGTTGATGCTCACAACAAGGAAAAAAATAGAGATTTTAGGAGCCTTCTAGAAGAAATCTTTCGTGGAGGCTTATCACAATTGGTCATAATAGGTGGCATTCGAACCCCTAACCTCTAGGGATGATCCCTCACATTCCTCCAATAAAATGGCAACCCATATGATCTTATTTTGGCCTATATAAGCAAGTTTACCTTCATGGATGAGGGAGGACTATGCTGTTGAAGTTACTCTAGGTGTGAGAGGCAAAGAGTTTGGATCTTGAGAGTAAAAGGCTAGTAGAGTTTGAGAGTGAAAGGCTTGTACGAATAAGCCTCAACATCAAGGCCTTGGTTGTAATTATTTCCTCAATTTCGTTAATACAAATGTGTTTTCCTTTCCCATAGATAATGTGTGATGTTATTCATGTTGTTTATTACTTTTCTCCTCGATCATTAGCATAGATTCATTAGGTTATCTTGTTTCTTTTATTTATTATATCATGTCCTTTGTATCCTTTTGTAGGCGTATCTTCTTCACAGTTGGATCGCAAAAGCATAGAGAAGGAAAGGATCATCTCCACCACGGGGGCTTCACTTGTTGACCAATATCCTATCACGTTAGTTCATATTGTGGGTTTTAAAATTATAAAAAATTGAACCAATATATTGCAGGTATTNGATCTCCACAAAGAGGTATAAAATCTCCATATTCAAGCAATTTAATAATCTAGGGAAGGGTTGCATAACTATACTCGTTTTGTTCTAGATATAAACAATTATGACTAGGGAAACGATTCTTGTCTGCACCAACCAAATTCTTTCGATAACAAAATTGATGACTTCGCTGGGGAGAGATCTATACATTTTATCCTTTGGTTTTGATTTGTGTTTCATTACAAATTCTCAGTTTTTTTTGCTCATTAAATGTGTGAAATTCACTTTATTTCAATCCCAATTTGCCTCTTCAGGTCAGTATCTACCCTTAGAAAGTTTCAAGTTATTCAGTGTTCATTAATTTTGAAGGTATTTATTATTTTTTGGATCTTTGGACATGTTGACGCACCCGAGCCATTTCCATTCCGTACTGCCCATTCTCTGACGCCTTTTTATTTTGTTGATAGAGCGTCACCGACGCCTATAGGCATAAAACAAACAGCGCCATTGACGCCTTTCCACAATTGACAAAGAGCATCAGCTAGCAAAGGATGCACTGGTACAACCCTACAACAAGTGTCGAGGTAGGTTCTCAATAACTTCTAGTGACCCTTTTGGTTTGATTCTATATTATTGTTGGGAGTGTTTTTAGCTTACATTTTAAGCAAAATGAAGTGCATTTCCGTAATATGTTCTGGAGTCTCTTTGAATTATATGTTCTTTGCATTCAAAGAAGAGTTTATGTTTCTTGCATTGAATTTTACATTTGTTTCTTTGCTTGAGACCTCTTGCTCTTTTATGTGGATTGTATTCATTGAAATTCTAAAATTTGCATTTCATTTTTTATGTGCATGTGTTGAGTTTGTCTTGAGTTCTCTTGTACTGGGATTACTATTTGTTTCCTTAGATCTTTGTAGAAGAGGAAAATAGATATTTCATTTTCATAATAGCTCAAAGAGAAATTTCTGTGTTGATCTTCTTTATTAGATTGAAAAATACCCGAAAATCAAAAAACAATTTATTCTTGTTTTAGTTTACTTTATATTTTTTCTTTTGTTAAATCCTAGTTTTCTATAAAAACAAAATAAAAAAATCAACTTTCATAAGCTGTAAAGACTCTTTGCTTTAGTTTTTTTTATTGGAAACGTTAATTAAATCTTTTTTCTTCCTAGAGATTTGTTTTCACTTTTGTTGGAAACATAGGAAACCAAAATTCTAGTTTCAAGTTTGGGTGTATGTTATTCAATTTATGCATTTGGGAAAAGAACCTGATCTTACTCTCTCATAAGTAGGGCATCCATTAAAAGAAAAAGTGAAAGATTTGCATCTCATCCTTGTATGGTTTCTGAGTCGGTCTTCACTCCATATGTTTGCTTAACCATTTTAGATAAAAATAAGCGCTAGTTAGGTTAAAATTCTTAGTAATAAGTGTGTTATAGGTTAGATATGTGCTCCAACATCTTTCAGTGTAGGAGTTGTCGTTTATTTTTTTGTTTGACAAAAACAGTTATATATTATAAATCAGAAATTAGGACAAGTAGCAAGATACATCAATCTGGTTTTTGGAGAAACTAGACTCCTAACAATTCTGCTACTCCTACAAACGAGTCTGGAATCACCCCACAACTCAATTAAAACCTAAGGCAGAATAGTAGAAGACAATATAAGATTTACAGACAACTCGTTCTTACTTAACCCCATTTCCTTATTAGTTGCCTTGTCCGCCAAGACATTTAATTCACGGAGAATATGAAAGAACTCTACTTTTCAGAATGACTTAATGAGGGATTTAACTCTTTTTATCATTCTATCCAATATCATATTTCAACTCTGACTAGCACCATTTAACGCCCGAATAATTAACCTGGAATCTCCAAAAACAATAGCTTCCTCCACTCCTTTATCTTTCAATTGCTTAATTCCTTGCCACGACCCATACACTTCAGCCATGTTATTGGAGTCAAATCTAATGTTCCAATAATATTCCACTTCAATATTTCCCTCCAGACACATAAGTACCCCTCCGATTCCCGCTTTGCCTGGATTCCCTTTTGAGGCGTCATCGAAGAATATCTTAAACATCTTCCTCTCCTTCATCCAATTCCCAAACTGAGAATTATCAAATATGATTTCCCAAGTCTCGAACTTCTTCGAGAGTGGCTCAAAATCAGATTCAATAAAATTAAAGGAATGCAACCACATGATCTCATTAACTATGAGCTTGGATTTATTCCTTGAGATTTGGTTAGTCTTCAAAACCTCGCCCATGAGAGCTTGGGTCTTGATAACAATTTTTCTAGCAGCTAATCTATGCTCTAGAAGACTCTTTGGTTGCGTTCTATCCACAGGTGCCAATAGACCAGCTTCAACAACTTCATCTAGCAATCCTTCATTCCTTTTTTGTTGGACAGATCTCCTTGATATGCCTTCTCTCATTGAATAATCCACTACTAAGCATTCCCAGGAACCTCCACCTTGCCAAACCACGGATTCGTGAGCTGGTTCCACACTTCTCTAGCTTAGGGGCAAATGAAGAGGAGATGAAGAATGGTTTCAGAGTTTGCCTTGCACAATGAACATCTGATCGGGCCTTCAAATCCACATTTCTCCATATTCTCTCTCGTAAGAATTTTCCCGTGCAACAATGTCCAGCAGAACATGTCAATTTCGGGCAGCGTTGGCGAATCCCACATCAATTTCCACTTTGTCGGATTGTTAACAACACTTGGGATTACTGAGAACACCCTGTAACTTGTCGATACCGTGTAAACTCCTTCACTGCCCCAGCCACATCGATCACGGCCTCCATAAGCTGCCAGCGCTATACTAGCTAGATAGTCCATAAAATGAGTTTTTTCAGCGTTTAACTCCTCAGGACAGTCAGGAAGGATCCAACTTCTCCACCTGTAGGGTCTCTCTCTATCCCAATGAGACAGATCCCAAATTGATTTGATTCCTTTCCCATCCAACCAAATTCTGAAATTTGGAGTGTTGGGAGGGCACGTTTTCCCCATGACCGGATCTTTCCACAACTTAATCAATTTTCCATTTCCAGGGATCCAAAACAGCTCCTCCTTGAATCCTGGCAGTGCTTTTTTACACAGAGAGGATATGGGGAATCCCTGATTGGACTTGGGAAAATCCAGACACCTTAGTCTCGGTCCCTTGAAATATTTATTCCAAATTACCTTACTGCACCAGGAGGGATTTCGGGCTCCCAGGTTCCCAAGCAATTTTACTCCTAAAGCTAAATTTTGGAACTTCAAATCTCTGATCTGGAGGCCTCCTTCCAACTTGGACAATTTAAGTTTCCTCCAGCTGATGACATCAAATTTTTTCCCTTCATGTTGTTTCTCTCCCTGCCAAAGAAAATATCTTAGCATACCTTCGATTATTGTTAAAATTCTAGGGGGAGCCAACAGGATAGAGCATTGGTAAAGAGGAAAGCTATTAAGAACAACTTTTATCATGATCAATTTCCTGGCCAAATTAAGCCAAACAACACCCCTGGCAAGAATGTTTTTTGGAAATTTTCAATTAGAGGGTTCCAATCTAAACTCTTCAGCTTATTTCTGAAGATTGGTATTCCCAGGTATTTAAAAGAATGCCAAGTAGTAACTCCATCAATCTCTAGAATCCTGGAGATCCCGGACATCTCCCTCGGGTTGATATTCCAACTATAGATTGAGATTTTCCTCAGATTTAGCTTGCTCCCCAAGGCTTGGAAATAATGATTGAGTTTAGATTTGAATCTTCTGCCGATGATCTGACTTGCTCCTCCAAGCAAGATTGTATCGTCTACAAACTGAGCATGATTTATGCTCTTGGTTCCGCAGGCCATACTGATGCCAATTAGATCCTGATCTCTCCTTGCTTGCTCAACCTGGAGACTGAAAACAGAGGCTTGGATTGCCAAGAGCAGAGGTGAGAGAGGTCAGCCTTGCCTCAATCCATGCGTGGCTTGGAAGAAACCCACAGCTCTTCCATTAATAAGGGGGACAATCCAGGGCAAGTTGATGCATGCTTTGACCTAGCTGATGAAGTTGGAGTCAAACCCATATCTTTCCATAACCTTCAGCATAAAGGAGTGAGAGACTCTATCAAATGCATTGGCTAAGTAAATCTTCACCACCATGCCCTTTTCTCCATTCTTCAGGATGGAGTGGATAGCCTCCTGAACTAAGATAATATTATCCGAAATTCTTCTACCTTTTATAAAACCTCCTTGGTTCTTTGGAATGATATGAGGGAGGATTCCTTTTAACCTTCTTGCCATCAGCTTAGTAATTATTTTGTACTCGATATTGCACAAAGAGATTGGGCGGAACCTGTCAAAATAAATTGCATCCTTCTCTTTTGGGAAGCTAAGAAGGCTGAAATTGTACTCCCGCCAATTTTAACACACCTCTGAGATTTAGACACCATTTTAAATAAATATTTCTCAACGATCTCCCAGCAAGCTTTAATGAAGTTTACATTAAACCCGTCTGGGCCAGGAGCCTTTTCATCCTTCATATCCCCCCACGGTTTCCTTCAACTCTTCAACAGTGATTTTCTTACTCAGACTATCGTTTTCCTACTTCTTGATAGTTGGATGGATTAACTCCATAACCTCATTCCCAATGATGACGTCATTTTTAGCAGAGTAGATCTTGTTGAAGTGGTGCATGGCTTCAATCTTTATCTCTTCGAAATCATTGTAAATCTTATCCTAAGCGTGAATCTCATGGACAGATTTATAATTTTTTCTTGCTTCAGCCTGCTTGTGGAAGAAGTCGGTATTACGATCTCCTTCTTTAAGCCAGAGACATCTGGCCTTCAATCTTCCCATCGCAGCCTCATGTCTACATGCTTCATGGAGTTCTTGCTGTAGGCTGACTTTGATTCTTTGGTCCTCCTCCACGATTTGTTTGTCTTCCATAACAAGTTGATGATCCTCCAGCCTCATCATTGCTTGATTTTTTTTTGATTAAGGGCTTCTAACGTTTTGGCCCATTGCTTAAGAGCCTTCTTGGTTCTGCGAAGTTTTTCTTCCCAAATAAAGAAAGGGGAGCCCATGACATGATCTTTCCAAGCTTCAGCAACAATTCCCATGAAGTCTTGGTGGCAAATCCATAGTGGATTGAAGCGGAAAGGAATCGAACCAAGGTTCCGCTCTTTCCTCAGCTCCGACATGATAGGTTTGTGGTCAGATCCTCCAAATTCCAGGATTTTGGAAGAAGCATTCAAATCCAGGAGGAGAAAGGAGTCCTAGACCAGAAAGCGATCCATCCTGGCCACAATGTGCCCTGGCCCCAGTCTCTTATTGCACCAAGTGAATTTCCCTTTGGCAGGAATGATGTCTGAAAGGCCCTAGTCCATAATTAAGTCATCAGCATGCTCCCTTATGGGGTCTCTGACCACCGTACCCCCTCTTTTTTCTTCTTGATTTAAAATGACATTTAGATCTCTGACAATGATGACATTACCCAAGAGACTGCTTCTTTCATCTCGAATAAGGTTCCAACAATTTTTTTTTTCAGCATAAGCAGCAGGCACATATAAATTGAAGAGTCTTACCTGGGCATTAGAATATTTTTGCAGCAGAGTTGTGAGGATCCAATGAGGACTATACTTGATATCAACAATGTCAAATTTCTGGTCATCCCAAAGAGTGCCTATTCCTCCAGAGGCACCCCTTGAGTTGACTGCTACTCTTCCTCCTTTTTTCCAAAAGTTTGCACTTACCTAGAGAAATGATTCCTTCTCCATCTTGGTTTCCTAGATCAGCACAATGTATGGTTAGACAAGTCTTAATAAATATTTCATGAGTTCTTCCTTTCCTTTGCTTCCCAAACCTCTACAGTTCCAGGAGAGTACCTTCATTGCTTATTTTTTACGGCTGATGGAATTCCCTTCAAGCGTTGCCCTTGTTGCCGAGTATTCTTGGTGTTCCAGAGAAGTTTTTCCAAGGTTAATTGGGATCCTTGCAACTTATCTTTATAGGTGGATTTTTCATGCACCTCTTTGGTTGATTTCAATCCTCTTACCTTCTTTGTGCTTGGGGTGGCCATATCTATTTCACCTTCCTCTTCTTCCTCTTCCTCAGAGTCGAATTCTTCCTCAGATTTCCCCTAGTTTCCTCCTTCTTTTACCGCCTCTTCTCCTGAGTCTGACTGGACTAGATGAGCATTCTTGGTCAGACCAGTTGGGACAACTTCTTTTTCCATATCCTTCCCCTTCCCATTGCTTTGCTTCTCCTCTGAATCAGTGGAGGCACTCTACTTTTCATTGGACTTACCTTTCGAAGTTTCTTTGCCATGGACCTTTTCCTCCCTACTTTCCTTTGCATTCCTCCACTCTTTGTTTTAGTCTTGCTCTTCTTTGTTGGTTGCCAACCCTCCTCTTTTTCCTGCTAATCTTCTTGTTTTTGTGGGCAGTTACAGAAGAAATACCCATACTTGTGGCACCCTCTGCATTTGAATGGAAGTTGCTCGTAGTCTAGCTTTTGGAAGTGAAACCAATTCCCTACTGTGAGCTTTATTGCCTCCAGTAATCTGGCTTCCAGATCCACCTCTATGCATATGTGGGCACAGGCGTACTGGTCTTTTGGACTCGCGATATCAATGTACCTTCCCAGTGTATTCCCAATTGCTTTGAGAGAATTTGGGTTCCAATAGTGCATCGGGAGGTTTGGGAGCCTAACCCAGACTAGGACAGCCTTAGGAATGTCTGCCTCTGGGTCGAAGTCCCATGTCCAGTTATTTACGTAAAGGCCTTGAGGGCCCATGAAGTAGGGTTCATTCCTAAAAATTAATTCCTTGTCCTCCTTTGCTTCAAAATCAAATAAAAATTAACCTCTCCCGACTGAGTAAGAGGCTACATTCTTTGAGATTAAAGGTCTCCAATTTCTCTGGACCCAGCTCTCAGTGGTTTTTGGAGAGGGCCAGAGTTCGGTGAATTGCCCGATCAAATCCCTCTCTGCTAGCGATATAGCAACCCAGATTGTGTCCTCCGGAGGCAAGGAAACTATTGGGACCTCCTCGATCCGCTTGACGAACTTGGGGGCGCTCCTTTCGAGGTTTTTTTACTTAACTCAGTGACAAGTTTCTTGAAAACTAACACAAGAGGGGCAGGGGGGCCATCCTCCTCAAATCCCATTGGTCAAAGACCCTATCCAGCTTATATTTGAACCTTAGATCACTTTAGAACCAAATCAGAACACATCATGCAAGTAGACAGGCAAGAAGAGTCAATTGAAACTAGCCTGCACTCCTCCAGATCCGAACAAGACATGCACCACAGAGCTAAAATGGTTAGCACCAATCTGGTAAGCTGACAGTAAAAGCAGACATGAAAGAATTCCTGCACTCCTCTAGATCTGAACAGAACAATTGCATGCACCACAGAAGCATGGATCAGATCTTGGCCAATCTGGAAGGCGTGACATTCAATGCATGCAGATCATTGGTTGCAGAGATTGCACAGCTCAGTAATGGTTGGCGAGGTTGCAGAGCCAGAATATTGCAGGGCGAGACCAATAACGTTTCGAATTGTCGTTTATTGACTACATTGCATCTTGAGGATTGTACGGTTCTTCCACATACTCGTTGGTATATCAAACGAACTTTCCTGTAATTTTATGGTATATAGAAAGGTAATTCACGTACTGAAGGGTATATCAGAAGGCCCCTTTCGTACGAATGTGCATTAGACAACAATACTACAGATTTGAGCTCCCACGCACCTTGTGTATATCAGGAGACACCATTAGGGATCCTGAAACCATCTAAGAAAATCCTTTTGGTCATTGTATTGTCGTAAAACACCAAGAAAATCACTCAAGGAGATACTACACACGTGCCATCTAGGTAGTCGAGTATACAAGCAAGGGTACGGTCCCAATCCTCCTTGTCACATATCATTGTTGGACCCTACGGTATATCATGAGTTGTGATGGTTTGGCAATCCTGTGAGGATCCATAATTTTTATCCACTCCTTTCACATTTTTGCTTGTTGCTTTAGATTGAGTAGCGCGTGTTTCCTATACAAAATTAAAAAGTCTTTAAAAGAGAGGTTGTTTTATTACGTAGATATGGCTATTCCTTTTGGGACTACCAACCAAAAGACCCCTTCTCAAGGGGAACCTTTTGTTATTCCTTCATTTGAAAATTTTGGTCCTCCTTTCATGGGTACATTAAGTCTTCCTGGATTGACTATATGATTACCTTTATGGTTATTCTCTAGTCTGGTTATCCCAAGTGCACCGATTGTTTCAAATCCCAACTCTCCATCACAAGAGCATCAACATGATGTTGACATTTCACCTACTTCACTCGATGTGTCTTTTTCCCTTTCTCCTTCTTCGTCTGTCAAAAGTTGTGATGCTAGTAATCAGGTGGATAAGAAGAAGAAGAAAAGGAAGATTAAGAAGAAGAAAGACAAACAAAAAAACAAATCTCAACCAACTACTCCTCACAGTACTGAGAGTGTTTATTTTCCCACAACACTACCTTGTAAGCCTAAGTTCCCTTGCAGGTGATCACCTTCTCAAGGATTGTCATGGTCTGTCCCAAGTTTTAGAAGTGTGGTCTAAGGCCTCCCAATAACCCATGTCATCAGCCTTTGGTCATCATACTAATGATGCCCCATCAACCAATGACTCTATGGTTAAGAGTAGAAAAGGTAAAGTCATAAATCCTTGCTTGCTATGTAAGGACATGCACCTTACTTACCTTTTTCCTCCCATGGATGAAGCTTCAAAGTTGTTGGAAGATATTATTGTTCCTCGAGAACGACTTCCAATAGGTTACTGCAAGTTGTCCATTGACCTCCCATTGGTTGATAAAGTGATCTATCTAGCTCCATCCTCAGTTGATCCCACTCTTCCTTTAGAGAGTGAAGAACAAGTAGTTCATCCCACTCTTCATTTGAAGAGTGAGTTAAAGTGGTCAAGTCGATAAAATCTCCACCCAATCCCATTCTTTCTTCAGAGAATGTTAATACTGAAGTAGTCACTTTGACACAATCTTCATCTCATCTTCTAGCTGAGAGTGAACTGAAACCCACTTAAGATTTTGTAGTCAGTTTGGGTTGTTATAGGCAAGGATAAATCATGTATGTTTCAACAGAACCCTCTCCAAGTACTATTTCCTTTAATTGTAGTAATCTAACAGAATTTCGTCTTCCTTCAAGTGTTCCTTTCCAAATATTTGTGCACGTTACCACTAAGAGCATACTTCACACTATTGTTGATGAATGGGCTTCTATTAGTATTCTATCCTCAATTGCTTGGCAAGCTATAGGTTCTCCATAGCTTGTGTCAACCACTGATCGGATGCTGACTTTTAATTGAAGACCTACTGCACCTTTAGGAATTCTTCCTCACTTACCTATCACCTTAAGAGGGAAAACTATCTGCATTGTTGTTATGGTAGTCCAAGGTCCCTTAGAATTTAATATGCTCCTTGGACGAGATTATGTTTATGTAATGAAAGTTGCAGTGTCCACACTCTTTTGAGTGATGCATTTTCCCCATGATGGGGAGATTGTGACCATTTATAAGTTTTCCTTTGTTAAACCGAATCATTGTATAGTTGTTAGTCATCAGACTTCCTTGAATGTCCTGCATGTTCTTGTGGGTCCTTCCCCTTTGTCGGTCACGTCTCTCAACTCTAGACATCATGTAGAAGTTCTGTCAGTTGTAAGACGATAGCTTTTTTCCATCACAGGGAAGATTAGGGGGCATGTCTCTAGTCTTTGGACATCATACTGGAGTTAAGCCGCTAGCTTCTTTTCATGTCAAGCTCATTAAAAAGTGAAATGGATTCTTCCATTGTGTCAAGTATTTTAACTTGAACCTTCATTTCATCTACTTGTATCACTTGATCCTATTTCTTCCTCCACCTATGGTGAGCCTTTTCTAGAAAGGAGTAACCCATAATTTAGTTGGATGGAGAAAAGAGCAAGCAGACGAAATGAAGTTTGGGGGGCATGTCTCCAACCTCTTTATATTATGTTGGATTTAAGCCACTTGACAACTGTACTGGGGGAAAATACCAACCACTGGACATTATGTTGGGAAAACATCTGTCAATGGGACTCATTTTGAGCATACTTTCTTTTTAGTTTTGAGCTTGCTAAACCATGAAATGACATATTGAGCATAGTTCCTATTCGGTGCCAACCTTGTTAAAAAATAAAGCAGATACCATGAACATTATTTCAACTGATCTTTGAGCTCGTTAAAAACAATAAGATGGTGTTGAGCTTAATTTTTACATTTTCATGCTTTGTTTAAAACATGAAAAGTGGTTTTGAGCTTAGTTTATTGCTTTTTTGTGTGCTTTGGATTCAAACATGAAAAAGGTTACAATCACTTTACTTACTAGGTTTCCCTTCCAAGAGAAGCTCTCAAGATTAAGGGTACCACTAAAAACTAAAGGAAGAAGCTCAGAAGCTTGAAAAGTCCCCTAGACTTCAACCTCTTGAACCCTTGTCTCTATAATAGACTGTTGGTTGGATATTTCAGAGTTACTTTTAGACTTTGGAAGAGTGCCTCCATGTTCAGATCTTTATTAGCACTAGGACAAGTTATATAGCATCGTGAAAAACTCACTTTTCAAAGATTCTTCATCTATTCTACTGAATCAAATCATGCAAGAGGCAAAGGAAGAGTATCTCCATAGGAATATATAAAACATTACATACAGAAGTTATTGAGACATATGAATGATGGGGGTCATGTCCTTAAGATGATTACATATCATATTATATCATTTCATGTTAGGCCATGGATGGACTCTGCCAGGATGACACGTCTTAAGAGGTCAATAAGCTATTACGTGAGATCTTTCAAAAGATTTGGCACAAGAGTGCTCACATATTTAACATTTCTCTATTGCTAATTTTTTTGCTTATTGGAGAATGGACATCACTCCAGTGTGAGAAATGGAATCAATGAGCACATGCATTCATAATAAAAGATAATTAGGAAGTAAATGGAAAGAATGGACAAAGATGAGACTTGTTTGTTGAAGAAGAAACTTCACTATTAGATTTCCACGCAGTTTGGTTAATGTCCGTGCAGGAAACTAAAAAATAGACTTGAATCATTATCTCGAACTAATTTTTTTGTAATATTGTCGAAACTCAACATAACAAATAAATTACTTTTGTAATATTGTGGAAATTTGACATAACCAATAATGAAATTTAGTATTAGTTCAAGCATAAATCTAAATAAATATCTATGCAAGTGAGTTTATTAGTAGCAATATTGTCTATTGAAAGTGACTGATTACTCTTGTAAACACTATTTTTTTGCCTTGGAGAGTGCATAAGGCTCGATCATAGCGACCCTTCACCCCGTGAAGTTTTGAAGGCTTGACATGATAAAGACCAGAATAAGGCTTGAAAGTATTTATTTAGTTGTAAATGCAACTTTATTCTTACACATGTCCACATTGTTCCTCATTTCCTTATAAATAGGTTGAGATTGGTTTAGTGATCAGTTATCAACATGTATCGATATTTTCATATCTCCTCAAGTCACATAACATGTTAGGTGACAGATCTTACTACTTGAATTAAGTATATTGAGTCTTTGTTTCCTTGAAGAGCTTGAGCTTATGGAAGTTCACATCGTTGTTGAGACTAAGCCTATTGTATTTTCTTTTTGTGTTTCACACAGTATTTTAGCTAACTTTTGATCCAAGATCATGTTCATCATACAATTTTCATAATTATTTATATTGAACTAGGATTTTCTCCTTTTTCTTTCTATTAATGGATGATATATGTTGCTAGTTTTACTTTAAAAACATTATTTTTAGTTACTTAGGAATTCCTATCTATGGCGCATTTCTCTTTCCATTTTATCATGTCCAACGGATCAAAAGAAAACTACTCAACTTTTGCCCTTCTCACCATGAATTGGGTTTCTCAACAAGAACACATGAATATTCCTCAATGCTATAATATTTCACATCCAGTGCCCATCTAGGCAGATTCTTCAGGAAAAATCGGCTCGGAGTGTAAGAAAAAAATTTAGACTCTTCCTTGGCATACAAAACATGATTTGAGGATACAATAGTATTGACATTGTGAGTCATTAGTGTCTGATGTTAGTCATGTTGTTTCAAGTTCCTTCAAGCCCAATACGTTGAGGCTTTGTAAGTTTGTCCTACAAATAAATTCATCACTCACATTTAGCTTTGGTATTCACATTTTGAAATGTTTACTTTATCATTCACATTTATCTCTAATATTCACATTTAGAATTATTTAAGTGGCGAAATGTTTATCCATGTTGAGAGTTGAAATTGTAAATACATAGTTGTTGGAATTGCAGAATCCGTTGTTCAAAGGTTAGAAAGTTAGTGAGGGATTGCAATGGGTAACTTGAGCTTAAGAAAGTCTAAGTTGTTTTTAAAAGATGAGAATATGGCAAAAATGACTAAAAAAATCCAAAACATAGAATAATTAACCTACTTTGAAATTACCTTCCCAAATAACAAGTACATATATTTATATTTTTTTGGGAAATGAAATACGTTGTGACATGTATATTCAATTCTACAACAATATTTTTCTTTCCAAATGACGAGCTCAATGTTATGTTATGTGTCTTCAATCCCAACACCATATGGGTTTTCCTTCTTGCTTAAACTTTAGATTTTAAGGAATTTGAGTTTGAGTTCTGATAGTAAAGTTGTAGATTAACATTACAAGTTATATGCATTTTGTTTACTTTCACTTAAATTAATTTTTTAATTAGATATTTAAAACACTAAAATTCACAAGCCACTCCCTTCTCTATATAAAGCAACTCCCTTCCTTGTTAGGTTCTTAATTGTATACTTACACATATACACATATAATATATAAACATAGCCAAGAAGCAAAACCTTACGAGAGGAGTTCCCTTCTCTATATAGACATATACATTTGTTGTATATGTTTATGTTTACTCTAGTGTATAACTGTATATATAAATACAAAGACTACAAACACTACCAAGAAGTTGAAAGTTAAGAAAAGAATAAATAACATAGGCCTTACCAAGTTTTCTGCCGTAAATATAGTTTAACGGGTTAGCATAGTTTGAGAAGTAGGAAGTCCCACAAAATAACATGTAGAATTACAAAGTTAAGGAACAACCTCCATCAATGGGATGGGTTAGATAGGATTATTTTCAAGTACAAATAGAGCCACAATTTATAGAGAAAGGAGTTACTTTTGTAATTTCTTTCTCATTGTTATTCAAGTTTAATTTGATTTCCCTTTAGATGGAACAATGTAAATTTGAATTTATAATAACCAAGATATTTAGTTCAAATTGACTAACGGTATTGGTGAATGAACCTCAAGAATTTCATTGTTGATAAATTTTGGATTTAGCTATCACAAAGCATTTCTATTAGTTGATGCTCCTAAAGAGAAGAACCATAGGCCAATTCCAAAAGCAAAAAAGTGGGGAGGATGCTCCTAAAGCGGGGAGCCATAAAGTTGATAGTACACTCATTGGAATCTTTAGGGAGGATGCTCCTAAAGTGGGAACCATAGAGTTGATAATACACTCATTGGAATCCCAAAAAACATTAAACCATAATAGGTAGAGGACACACAAAAAAGGTGACAGGGAGGATGCACTTCAAAGATAAGATGTTAAGAGTCGAAGCCATCAAGAGTAGGCAGACCATATATGAGGGAAAATCTAGATAAGCAATTATAAATGTCCACTTCTGAGATACTCCCTTGCATTTTTTTTCTTGCTTGTTTCCAGTGTGTGCTGCTTCAACTATGTGAATTGCACAGCACAACACAGAATAGCAATCTACTTACATATAGAAGGAATTTCTATGTCTTGAAAGCTTTTGGTCGTTTCTCTGCTTTGATTCTTCAGGCATGAAGCTGCTTTTCCCAGTCCAAAGTATTGTTTGTTAGCTAGGCAAAAAGAATTTGCTACAGAGCTAGTAACTTGGATGAGAAAGACAACCATATCAATGCTTTTCTTTCTAAAGTATTTTATGTTAGCTATGCATAAATAATTTGCTGCAACTCTATAACTTAGGTGAAAAAGACAATGGTATCGATGCATTTACAATTTCTATAATAGGCTATTGACATGTGAACTTTAGGATATTTATTTTAAGTTATCTAATATTCCAAACCGACATTATCATTTTGGGTGTTTGAACTTATTTTTGCTTGTTACTCTTCAATAAAATGCTTGTGTGAAGTCTATACAAATAAGGGATTTCTTTTTCAGCAGAAGATATTTTATTCATAATCTGACAAAAAAATAGTACTCTGTGTAAGGATTTTAATTTCTTTGGCTCTAAAGCACTTAGCCACAAGGACAACCACAATTAGTTATTGTTTATTTCTGTCATCAATATTTTTCATAATTTCAAGCTTAGAAGGTTCCTAACAAAATCAAAGGATGGTCTGATATATTCACAATGCAACTTTAAAGTCTACAATTCATGAATTAATTGGAATTAACATGTTTGCATTTTACTAATATAAGTGATGTAGTTCTCTCTGATAGTCATCTTAGTAGAGCATGTAATAAATTTTTAGATAAGACTCTCCATTGAGAGCTTGTTTGCACTTTGTCATGGTTAGAGCACGTCCACTTTATTACTCTATCACAATATTGAGCAATAATATATATCATGTACATTTCTAGGTTCCTGTGTGATGTGTGGAATCAATTTAATTTGATCTTAAGTGTTAAAAACTATTGCTAAGCGTTTCATACACCCCACAAAGGTTCAAATATCCATGTTTTTCTCCTCTTGGGTTGTCTCCCTTTTACAAAAGGGTCATTTCACATGCGAGAAACTATTTGCAATCATGGATGACTTTGGTAGAATAGATATCCCCATGTGTGATATCTTAGTAAAACAGATTCTTGTAAGTATTATAAATCAATTGTATTCCATTGTAAGACTCCTAAAATGGAGGAGCAGATTTACTGTGATGATGATAAAAAACATCTTGTAATATCAAAAGATGTCAATAGTTGAAGCAATTAAATAGTGGAGATCTGTTATATACTTAACAATAATGTAAGAAATTATAGTTAGTTATGATTATGATATTGAGACAACCTCCGAACCGAAAGGAGTGCTTATAATCTGTATACCCCTACTACATATATTGTAATTTTATCTATTGACTTAGTGTATCCGTTTTATGGCATAATCCTTGGGAGATGCGATGTAGCAACTATCATTACCATTCTTTAATGTACCAAGTCCAAAGGCATCTTGGGAAAGATTAGAGGACTATCCCAGTTTGGATAAGACTGTGAAAATACCCATAGGTCACTTGTTGGTCATTTATGAGCTAACCATAGATATATTTCTCTAGTCTACGGATTTGATGGGTCATAATCTATTGAGGAGGGATCGCTATATATCCCAAAATAAAAGATTTAATCAATATGTTGATCAATGAACAATCACAACATACTTGTTATATGCGCCTACACAAATGAGAGGATGCTAGGTGAAGTCTAGCTATGCCAGTTGAGCACCTCACAGTTACTCGCATGCAAATTTGGAAAGAACATGAAAATACTTCTATCTCATTTGCAAATTTTCAAAAAAAATTCCAGGCATTCCTGGCGTGCCATCTTACCTTTTTAGTGCATACACAACACTGTCCCGATTTGTGGCTTGTGCAGATTATGGAAAAAATTCAATCTCATTCGTTGGTTTTATGCAACCATCTTACCTTTTTAGTCCAGACACAACACCGTGATCTTGTTTGTGGCATGTGCAGATTATGGACAATATTCAATCTCATTCGCTAGTTTTAAGCAAATCCTTATTTGGAGCCTCTATAAACCATGATCTTAATGGTCATTTCATGGGTTCTATTATTCCCATCATCCGTTGTCTTTGGAAGTGGAAGTGCAATAGATGTTGTAAGTAATATTGTAGAAGCCCTTGTTTCTCTCTGTATTCACCCAAATAATGCTACAAAGAGATTAGTCTTTGGGAGTGCAATAGATGTTGTAAGTAATATGATGGAAGCCCTTATTTCTCTCTGTATTCACCCAAATAAAGTTACAAAGAGATTTGTTGAGATTTTGATAAACACAAGTACATGGAACCCAACGCGAGGAATAATATAATTAAAATTTAACCCTATAAGCGTCCATTCTATATTCGATCATCATATGTTTCTCAAAGATAATGAATGTGAATTGTCAACTCGCCATTTAAAGTTCATTTCGTACAACTCATTAAATTAATACAATGTATAAGCAAGTAGTTTGCCATTGCATGCATGTTTTTTCAAGGAATTTGATTATGATATGGTGTATTAAATTTGTCTTTGATTTGCTTATTTGCGATGTGACAATTTGTATAACTATTTGTGTTGTCCTAAAAGGGCTTCTTAGAGTTGGCTCTTCGTTCCTTTCCATGCAAAAACTTTTAGTTGATTTCCTCAAGGTATAACTCCAGGTCTACACAACTCGGTTTTAATTCTCTTTTTCAGCCTTCTTTACCTTCCAACCCTCCAACTTATTGACGTATTATTGCACTTTCTTAGGGCAATTGCTAGTTTATTTTCATGATTGGGACAAGAAGTAGATTCTCCAATTTGACGATGCCCTTTCCCCAATCTATTATCAACTTCAAATACCCTATAATAATTATAGATATTCATGTATATGTTTCTATTAGAAATATATATTATATAATTTGATTTTATCTTTTATAACTGACATATTACAAGGTGTAAATATTTTTCTACCTTATTTTAGGTTGTGTCCATCTCAAAAAAATGCACACATTCCTCAAAAAGTGCACATATTCAATCTAGAGGGTGACTTGCTAATACTAAATGGGGTCTAACCTCCAATGACCATGGCCACCACCCAAATGAATAGATTTATTGTTTGATGTTGATGTTTTATGCTACTTCATTGATTGCTTTATGGAGGGTCGTTACTTTAGTACTTTATGGATGTTTTGGCATAATCCAACCTCTATTTGACTAGGTCACTTAGGTGTTTTGATTATCATTGATATATGATCACGCAATATTGCGATATATTCATATATTAATAATAATCTATTTTTAAGGTCATCACCAAGCGAGACACCAATTTGGTGTATGAGACCCCCTTGTTTGTGGGACAAGAGACCCCCTCTGCGCAATGATTTAACTACTAAAGTTTACATAGGTGTACATATCCTACCCCCCTCCCAATTTGAACGTATGATCTCCTAGGAAGAAACACATGTTCTTAATTGTTAGGCCCACTCACACTCTATAAGCAACCCACTATTTTTCAACAACAACAATAATAATAATAAAAACTATTTATTTATTAAGTTGTGACTATCATCTTATTTCATTATATAGAACGTGTCACCTAATCTTTATTTCACTATTAAACCTTTTTTTCTTTCTTTCTAATTATTCATTTTTATTAAATTTTAAATTTCAAAATAGTTTCTTTTTATATAAATAATATTAAATAACAATTATATTTTTCTATTTTTCAAAAGTAAGTATCCACATTAGATTTAAACTCTTTAACCTTCTATTTACACCTTCTCATCTTAATTAGTAATTATTCATTACCAGTAAACTTTTTATTTTTCAATATAAAAAAATCCAAAAATATATTTTTGTTATATTCGCATTTTAATTATTTTATTTCAAATTTTGAATGATTTTTTTTTACCAGACTCTGATATTTATGTGGACCCTAAGCTCATAGGCTTGTATTTTTACCTACTCATGTTAACAACTTCCACTGTTTATAGCCATGGTCATGGTATGAAACTCTGAGAAATCAAGGGGTGAAAGAGCGATGGCGTGGAGGAGTAATCTTTCTCATTTGATGAGATCATGGAGAGGGCAACAACATAATATTTCTCTCTGTACCATTGCCGGGTCAGTTTCTTCCTTTTTAATGTTTTCTCTCGCCGATTTATTTGAATTAATACTTGGGATTCATCTCGATATCAACCATTCTACTGTTTTGTTTTCGAGGGAAATGTGTGAGAAACCTTGAAATTAGAATGTGGACAAAAATCGTGACAGCCAGAGAGATACGATCACGGGAAACTATTTGTCATCCCCTAACAAAGAATCACGCGAAGTTATAAAGAATCAGAAATAAGTTCAAAATTATGTTTTTCTTTTAAAGTGTAGGGCATAGGATCTCCATTTAATGTTGGCATGAAGGGAGGTAGTATCAGATAATATTCTTTCCCATCCCCAATCTAAAGAGTGGGATTAGTATAATCACAGTTGTATACAAGTCGTTGACCATAAAAATATCGAAGGTCCAACATAAATGCACAACTGTTTTGTACATGGTCACTGGCTTTGTTCTTGAACTAGTATAGATTCATCTTGAACCCCATTTGATGAAGCAACGAGAGTGATAAAAAACCAGGTGCAAATATATTGGCACTTACAAAAATAAGGGTAAAGATGGATCTATGATAGTGTAATTTTTATAACTTATACGGGGTTTTAACTTTTTTTGACATTAAAGGTGGGATGTCAATTGTGTTACCATTTTGCGTTAAGCATGTGACATGAATAAATACAGACATGACACATCTCTTCCTTCCTAGGTTGTACAGTGCACTTTGCATCTCTTGGTGTAATAAAAGAGAAATTTTGATATTTGATATATATTTTCATAATGAAATCTGAACTGCAGTAGAGAAACATGCAGATCCACTAAATGACTCTACAAAGGCTCCATATTGCACTGTGCAGTCTAAATATGTAATAAACATAGTGATTCCATCGAAACTAATATTGGCCTTAAAAGCATTTTCATAAAGAAATGTCATATATCTTGGAGAAACAACAGACTCATTAGAGCTAATGATATTGATCCCCTAGTGCATCGAGTACCCTATGTACTTAATACAATAAATCCACCAAACCTAATATCCAACCTCCCACTTGTGCTGTAATTAAATAAATAAAGTCACCTCCTCTGGTTGTTAGTCCAAACTTATAGCATTTACATGTCCTTGGATTGCAATTGGCCTTTATTGTATACCTCCTTGTTAATTTAGAAAATTTTGATTTTGATTTTGAGTCAGCGAAGCCTAGGGTTCAAGCAGAACTCTATGCTTACTAAAACCCATGTTCTCACTGTGGTTTGGGAGCTTATAGCTAGCCATTTACAATTTTTGATCCTCATAATTTAATCCATTTCTGATTTTGTTTTGTGGTCTAGGTGAACCTAGACATCCTCCAAATCATTCCACTCAAAACTTAAAAGTATCCAACAAAGTTGCTTGAAAAAAGAGCTATGAACAAGAAAATCTCATTAGTCCACCTTTGTGTGCTCTAAAAAGAGGTTGGCCCTACCTATTCGCTGTTCGGGCATGGGTAGGTCTGGTCTTTGAACAAATCATTCATCTCCTGCTTTCTATGAGAAATGCTCATAAGTTATATGGCTCGACGCGCTCCAGATTTTGTCCGATCTTTATGCCATATTAATATCGTCCACATTGTCATATGTTCATGTTGAAAACTTCCAATATATCACTATGAAAAGGGTCTCACAAATGAGTACACTATTAGGTCTATATTGTAGGATATATTGCAAGTGTTTTTTGGATGTGAATGTCTATGAATCAAGGTTCAAGGTTTGGTGGCTTAAATATAGAAACATAAAGTCCTTGGTTTTCATCTTTGCTCATCACAAACTATAGCATGTGATGCTTTGCCTTAGACCTTGCATATTTCCCATTTGAATCTATAGTAGGCAATATCATGGCAAGCGCATGATGCTGAGTATTATGCATTCTCTTTGAATTGGTATAACATATATATCACAGATTCCAAGAAATTGTTGCATAAAGGGAGCATCCTTATTTGCGACAGGGCTTGGCTTTCCACGTTTTCTAAAGTAGATGCCAATGTTAGGTATTGAATTGTTGACACTGCAAGTTCCGAGTGAGTGGGGAGATCCATATAATGAGATTGACTTCCCCACTATCAAAAGCATGAAAAAATGGCACCTTTGCTTTATGCATACCAATGTAAGAAATTTGTTGATGACATTGATAAGATAATATAATTTTATTAATGACCACAAGTGACCAAGTATAGGTCAATGGGACCAAAGAGTACAGTGAGATAACATTGATGTGGAAACGCCCCAACAACTCCCAAGTACCACAAGAAAAGAGATCCAAAAGAAGAAAAAATAAGTGATAAGTAGGAAGGGAAATGCCAAGAAGGTAAACTGTAGCAGAGAGAAATACACAGCATAATACTTGGGGTAGAAGTAGATGTAGAGTTGAAAGAGAGAACACCCTTGTTATCACAAATTGCAATAATTGTGAAACTACCAATGCAATACTTAATTTTGTCCTATGGGGAGTGCCCTGGATTGAAGATATTATGTTTGGGTGCCATGAACCCAATTCAGGCTGGTTGTTATATTTATGTGTGAACGTTCAAAGCGATTATGAGAATATGGGTGCCTAATAAGCATGGAATTACTGTTGAGGCCTGAACTTTGCTACCTCAAAATAAAAAAGTGACAAATTAGTATGTGTAGTGATTGATAGTAATAGGTAGAGGTTTGTGGCTGATTGTGGTATTAATATCTAGTCTTTAATGTTAGTTTTAGTTGACAAAGAGGACTTACAGTTTTATAAAAGATTAAAAAAATTGCAAATTTCCCATTTTAGGGTTACTGCAAAATTTTGATTTCTTCACACCAAAAGTTGGCCAAGATGTGTACTTGGCGCTAACCACAATAAATTGCTAGTATGTGAAACATGCCTCAGTGAGGATTTAGATCTTGTTGGGGGCAATAGTGACAACCCTGGTTTACCAATCAACCAAGCCCGTATTGACATGAGTGCAAGAAGTATTAAGAGTCTTACAACTTTGTAACATATCATCTTTTAGAACATACCTCAAAGATATTGTTGAATATCATAAGTCCAATGATAGATAAATTTTCTAGCGACAATATGGAGTATAACTCTAGGGCACAATGGTATAAGATAGGAGTATTTGTTTCCCTCAAAACTAATCTTGTCAACATATGCATAATGTCAACCAAACTTCATTGTTCTTGATAATCGTAGAAAACCTGCTAAAGTTCATCGAATCCTTATCCAAGGAAAGCTTCTTGTTTCCCACAAAATGATTTATTATTAAATCTTTATACATTTTACTTGATGATGTATTTTAAATTTTTCTGTATAAACCATTGTTACAAATATTGCCGATATATCGGCAACATCGCGATATATCGCGATGTTAACTCACTAGCGATATATCGGCAATATATCGCCCCGATATTTTCCCGATTTTTTTGGCGATTTTTTCTTGATTTTATCGCGATATTTGCCAATTTTTTCGAATATATCGCGATATTTGCCGATTTTATCACGATATTTGCCAATTTTTTCAAATATATTGTGATTTTTTTCTTCTTTGTATTTTTTAATATTTTTGAATTTTTTATTTTGCCGATATATTGCTGATGTTTGCCGACATTTTCGCCGATAAATCCGATAATTTCTTTTTGGACCCTCGGCGATATATTCGCTGACACGATATTTATAACACTGGTATAAACCATGTTAACTAATAATTTAGGGTGTATCCTTTCAACCTAATAACTATTTAATAGCCAATTGAATAAGGGTTTTCCATTTTTTAATTGTTAAATTTTGTTTTCTACATATTTCAAAAAATAATACACAAGGCTTAATGCCAACATAATATGCGACCACAAAAGGAAAGTTGCCTCTAGGCATGATGTTCAATAGTGGTATGTCAATTAACTTACCACAGAGAGATACATTAAGATTAAGAGTTTGCTTTTGCAAGATTTTCACTGATAATGGGTTGATAGCCATAATTGATTAAAAATTAGCCTTGCATTTGTAATAAGCTTTCTGCCTTTTTCCTTGGGCATCCTTTTAGGAGATCTATACTCCAAAACCTTGATACCAAATTGGACCCCATAATTCTCCTCTGTTTTTTTTTTTGTATTTGTCTCACATTTCTTTATTCTCTTCTTTAATCAAAGGTTGTTGCTCCAGCCCTTCCAGTAGCTTGCCACACTAACTGAATTTTTGAGTTTTGGACACACTGGAGCAAGGTGCTCATATTTGAAGCGTTTCCTATTTTTGAACATAATGCTCTTGTAATGGAGAGGTTACTTTCAAGGATAATAATTGATTGAATATGTCAAGGGTTTGTTCATGTCCAAATTTGTTGCAAATCCTTATGTAGTTTAAATTAGTGTGCTTTATAGTGAATTTCAATGCCATTAAAGCCTAAGGTTGAAGGATTAACCTTCTTTAGGAATGAAGGCAGTACTATGCATTCAACATATGACAAATATGAGATCGGCTCCATTTGATGAATCAAATTCAAATCTGTTGTCTTTCAGTAAATTTGTTTGAAAGTTTGATGCAGGTCAATTGAACAGGATTGGTAGGCGCTAATCAATCTGTGGATTGTATCAAATCTTTCATGTATAAGTTTGTTATGAGCCTGGGCTTAGTCCTATATAACCTGATTTTAGATAGATTTATTGTCCAGCCAAGTAGAGAACTATTTGTAACAGGGTAGAAGGCGATTTCTTTGTTTGAATTATTGTGCCATTGATCTACAGGCAATGAGTGCAATTGAATTGTATAATTGTGCAGTGGAATGGAATGAAAAATACACACTGAACAAGACAAATTTCATAGAAAACTGATAAGAATTGCTCAGTAAAATTACAGTATTATCTTCATTAATTCCAACAGTATACAATGATGTTACATAAAGGAGAATTCGAATCATGTGGATAAGATTCGAATCTACCAACTCAATCCTGACTGACCGGCTAACTAGAAGTGTCTAAATCACTATCGGAGCTCACTAGTCTAACTCCAGATGTCTAATTCTGTTTCTCAATCAGTTAAACCAGTTAAACTGATGAGGTAGGTGAGAAATGGCGCCTACGCCCATGCAACCATGCAAGACTGGCGCTAATTGAGCTGGAGGACATCTAATTGAATGTAACTGGAGCATAACTTAGCATAACTACCTACCAACTACAACCAACTGAAGAAGCTTGGTGCTGGAACTCGGAGTGGCTTCTAAAGTGTAGGGATTGGCACCGGTGGCACCCAGATGGCACACTGATGGCAGCAATGGGGCACACTGGTGGCACCAATGGCACTAGTGGCACCAAAATCATGGTGACACCAAACTCTAGCAAATGACTTCTAAGTTAGGCAAATGATCTAATAGACTATATTTGGACAAGGGAGGATTATAAATCCTAACACCCCCCCTTAATCCTAACTTGGACAATTGTGGGCCCTGGCAACAAGGCCAAAAGTCACCCATTACAATCTAAAATAAATAAAAGTTGCTTAATAAACCAAGGAAATAGGGGAAAACCTCATGGGACCCCCCTTCAAAATAAGCAGGAACAGGTAAGGTTACACGAACCGTGGGTGCGATCAAAATCGGCTAAAGAATCCGATACAGGTGCAACACTCATCCCAACATTAGGAATTGGGGATTCGAAACCCTAACCCTAATTAACCTTAATTATCCTATGTAAAAAACTTTATAATAGTCAAAACGAGGTGGAAGAATTCGATGAAGAATCCGATTCGGGTGTGGTTAGGCCTAGGGTCGAATCCGGTAACTACGGGAACATGAAATACAAGCTATTCTTAGGAGAAAAATCTTCCTCTTTGGAAAATAACTTGCAAAATCTCACCTGCAATTTGCAGTACTATGTAGCAGCATGGTTCTTCTGTGCAGCAACATCCTGGAACTGTGCATGTGAATCTCTCCAAACGAATGATTATGTCTGGAGGAATTTTCCTCTTTGGAAGAAGAGGAAAATGCTCAACTGAATCAGGAACGTAGACCGCTGCAAGATGAAAACTGGACCCATTTAGAGCAACTGAGATCAAATGATGAGAGAGCAAAAGTGGTTGAGAATTCGAACCATGTGAGGAAAACCCAAGCAACTGATATATGGCAACCTTGAACATCAAACCATGTGAGGTAAAATCAACTCCAAGTGTTAGGAGTAAGTGTCCAGGCGAATGCAGAATGTCTCCATCTTTACTAGTTCTGTGAGGAGATCAGCATGTGATCAAATAGAAAGGTAGAGAAGCTTTGGGACTGTGGAGAGCGAATGCTTGAGCTCCATAATTTGATATAGCTTCAAAATTAACCAATGATCCACAAAATATAATATCAACAAACTCATGAGAGAAAACCGACATCAAATCCCCAACAACAATTTTGAAAGAGACTTGCGGTACTTGATTTTTCACACCAAAATTGATGAGAACAACTACAAGCATGACTGGATGCTCTTGAAACTTAAAACTTGAACCAAATAAGGTCATATCAGATCCAAATAAGGTCATATCAAATCCAAGAGTATGGAACAAAGGTTCCAAGTGCCCCACTGAAATGGTAGATGCATAATTTTCTCCTTCAACAAAATTCTGAATATTGGTGCATGCAATCATGTAGGAATTTGCTGGAAGCTCTAGATCAATGAGGGTAAATGGATCACTCCTAAAACTTGATATTTCTTCCAAAATATCCAAAGCATTACTTTTTTGCACACCACCAACAACATTAGAGATAGAGAAATCAAATTCCTCTTTATTTTCTGAAACAATCACTGGCAAACTTCGAACAAAATTTAAAATAAAAGAATCACTGGAAAATGTTTGCATAGAATGGAAGGAGAGTTTTTCCCATAGTTACAGGACTCACGATTCATACCGGGAAAATCGCGAGTTTGACTTAGCTTGGTGGCAAAATGATCCGAGCTGGCTCGGGACGAGTTTAACTCGGGCCTAGTTTTCGATCTTTCCGGTTGGACTGCCGTCAGTTGCATGGTAGTCATTTTCGAGGGTTCTCTCCTCTATTCCGGCCACCACGGCAGACACATCTACGCCTGCAGTTCTCTCGTCTATCCGCGCGACTTCGGATTGATTGTTGTCGGGTGGGATGCTTTGAACTGGATTCTCCTCTCTAGATCCTCCTCATCTCCTCTATTCGTGGGACGAGACAGTACTGATTTCGATAACGGCTATGGGCGGATAGATTAACGTGACCATCGGTGGATTTCGAAAAGCATTATTTCAGTCAGCGGGCCAACATTTAATTTAAGTTAATGAATGTTATGGTTTTGTCATAAACTTACAAATTATATTATATTATTTATTAAATGTTATTTATCAAGTATTAATTTTTTTATTATATGTAAAATATATTAAATATAAATTTTTTTATAATAGATATATGTTAATATGTAATAAAATATAATTTTTAATATTTATTTTAATAATATTAATATTAACTAATTAAGAGTTTAGGTGGAATCTCATGATAAATTTTTAATTGGAATAGAACTGATATATTTTGGGTATCTATTGATATCTTTTGTACATTTATTGATATCTTGATTTATATGGACATGTCTATTCTTAATATCTATGAAAAATGTTTTTTTAATAAATAAAAATGTATATATTTAATTTTTTTGTATTTGCCGATTTTTTCCCGATCCGATTCAAACTCTTCGCTCTTTTGCCTCGGCGATTTATTGCCGATTCCGAGTCCGGTAAGTATGGTTTTTCCTCAATAGATTTGAATGTCTTCTTTTGGATCAGCTATATGAGAAGATGAGATATCAGAGATCTCATAAACTTCTGGAGCAACAAGAGAAGGAGTCATTCCAAAGAGACTTTCTTCAATTCGAATTGACTGTGTTGAAGATTCTGCTTCTTCTTCATCTTGAACAACTTGATTTGCTGTTGGAGAGGGCACACAGAGTACATTCTTGAACTCATCATGCTGGATTTAAATAGAACCTCTCCAAGTAGTTGGGATTTGGAAGTCATTTCCCATATGAGTGCTAGATCCTCATGATAGAGAGAGTGGTGAAGGATTCCTTGGAGGCAAGCATGTGGTTGGATGCTCTAGAATCTATTAAGTAATCCTTTGACAGAGTGATGCCTGCCTTAAAGGCATGGCACCTCTCATATTCTTCAGTCTGCTCTCCAACATCAGACATCTCTGCACCTTGTAGAAGGGCAATATTGTTCTGTTCAATGAGCGTTTTCAACTAATCGAGGGTCTTCTTCATGAATTGGCTTTCAGATGGCTTTCAGAATGAAAGCCTCTCATACAATAAGGACACTTAGTCTTTTCAAACTTTTTCTTCTTCTTGGACCTCGAGGCTCCTTTGGAAGTCTTCTGGTTCTCTCTTGGCTTCGAATCAGAGGCTTTAGGCTCCTTTCCCTTCTGCTTCACTTTAGCTTGCGCATTGGTTGAGTCCGACATCAGAAGAGCTTGGTTCTTGGAAGCTTGGAGGACTCCCATTTGGACCAACTTATCCTGCTCCTGTATTAAAGACTCGACAAAACCATCTAGTGAAGGCATCTTCCAATTGGGGATGGAAGCTCTTTCGGAATGGAAGGTAGAGATGAAGACAGAGTACTCAGAACCAAGTTTGTTGAGCACAGAGAGCACAAGCTGCTCATCCTTCCTCTCTATTCTGCATTGCTTACATTATAGTGCTAGAGACTTGAATTTTGTGAAAAATTGCTGGATAGTTTCGAAACTGCTGGGTTGCGATGCAATTAGCTCGTTCTCCAATATGTTCCCTCAAAGCTCATATTGTTTGCCAAACAAGAATTCGAGCTTCTCCCAAGCTTCTTTAGGAGTCTTCAATCCCTCAAGGTGAAAGAGGAGATCCCTGGAGATGTGAGTGCAAACGAATCCAAATGCTTCAAGAACTTATTTTTCTTAGTAGGATGATGAGGTTTTGTCTCTCTGCCCATAGTCATCCTAAATAGGCCAAGCTTGCGTAAGGAGCCCTGCATATCTGCCCTCCAATCAAAATAGTTGAAGGGTGTAAGGATCCGGGGTACAAGAGGTGAGGAATCATTCAATTTTCCTTCCGAACAGTCAATTCTTCAATCAAGCTACATAGTATCTGTAAGTAACACTGCAAATATAAAAACAATTAGTAATCATGTCAGAATCAAGCCTTCCATCTCGATATGTACTCTTTCTCAAGGTCCGTCATGCGTACAGAGACTTCTTTGGAGGAATCCAGAGTTAGCAATGCACACTATGTAGGACTTATGTGGAAACGTAGTTGCTTCTGGTGTACAATGGAGATTGGACAAACTTGCTGCTTGCCTGAATAGGCTCTGATACCATGTTTGAATTATTGTGGCATTGATCTACAGGCAATGAGTGCAATTGAATTGTATAATTGTGCAGTGGAATGGAATGAAAAATACACATCGAATAAGACAAATTTCACAAAAAACTGATAAGAATTGCTCAGTAAAATTACAGTATTATCTTCATTAATTCCAACAGTATACAATGATTTTACATAAAGGAGAATTCGAATCATGTGGATAAGATTCGAATCTACCAACTCAATCCTGATTGACTGGCTAACTAGAAGTGTCTAAATCACTATCGAAGCTCACTAGTCTAACTCTAGATGTCTAATTCAGTCTCTCAATCAATTAAACCAATTAAACTAATGAGGTAGGTGAGAAATGGAGCCTACCCCCATGCAACCATGTAAGACTGGCGCTAACTGAGCTGGAGGACATCTAACTGAATGTAACTGGAGCATAACTGAGCACAACTACCTACCAACTACAACCAACTGAAAAAGGTTGGTGGTGGCACTCGGAGTGGCTCCCAAAGTGTAGGGATTGGCACTGGTGGCACCCAGATGGCACATTGATGGCACTAATGGGACACACTAGTGGCACCAATGGCACTAGTGGCACCAAAATCATGGTGGCACCAAACTCTAGCAAATGACTCGTAAGTTAGGCAAATGCTCTAATAGACTATATCTGGACAAGGGAGGATTATAAATCTTAACATTTTTGTGGGCTGCATACCACATTATTTTTGAGCAAGAGGTGATAGTTTCATCCCAAATGGATTCTTTATTCTATTGTTCCAGAACTTATTCCATGAAATATATGTATTCTATAGTTGGGTAGATTCAAGCAAACATTAGTCTAGATGTAGTTCTAACACGTGTGGCAAGTAGATTGAATGTTTGTGGTATGTTACCAGAACCGAACTAGAGGAAAGATTGTTAGTCACAATATGAAAATATTTTGTCTAAAAAACTATGTCATGATCATAGGTGTGTTGATTTTTTTGAGCAGCATCGAGAGCCATTCTCTTCGGAGAATGGGGACACCTGGTCCGGGACCACGGTGTAGACTCAACCTAGTGTTGAGTGACCATTCTGTTGAATGGTAGATATCTGGCCCTTGACCATGATATAGACCTAGCTCTGCCCTGGGTAGACTCAACCTAGTGTTGAGTGACCATTCTGTTGAATGGTAGACAACTGGTCCGGGACCACGATGTGGACCAGTCTAGTACTGGTAGACTCAGCTTAGTTCTAAGTAGCCATTCTCTTGGAGAATGGAGGCGCTTGGTCTGTTACCAGTATTTGACCTAGGGTCAAATTACGCAGCCCATGGCTGAGGCACCTGGTCTATTACCAGGAAGACATTGTAAGCCCTAGACTTGGTGTAGGCATGTGTGACACTCTGACCCTTGATTTATGGGCTTTGTGTACTTCTGCAACGGTTACCTACCCTTGGTTAAGTTACCCTAGTATTTGATCTAGGTGTCACACAGAGTGTGAGATAAAAGCATTAGTAACTCTCTTGGTTTATGATGATGTACTTTAAATGGAATAAAGAAGACCATAGGTGATGATCATAGGGGCACTTGGAAAAAGGCTAAAGTCAAAAGTAAAAAATACATAGGGACTTTTGGACCACAGGAAAAAGGACCATAGGTGAAAGTAAAATTACATAAGGAATTTTTGGGTAAAAGTCAAAGTTACTAAAAGACCTTTTAAACTACTAAAAGGTAAAAAGGTAAAAGTGAAATTAGGAAAGAATAAAATATTATTATTTTATTTTTCCTAATTTTGGTCCACTTACAGGTGACTGAAGTTATTAAAGAAGATCAAGTCATTTCATTATGACACACACTCTTGCTCTCACAAATGTAGCTTCTCTCACTGAAGAACTCGCTGAAGGTTGTTCTTATGATTTTGCCCCAGCTAGGGCATCCATCTTTTTCTGTTTTACCCTCAGCTAAGGTTTGGGTTTATCTCCTTCTTCCATCATTAGCACAGATCAGTCACGGGCAACTGCTATTTCATTTTCGGGCAGCCTCTTTCTTCTTTGGTAGCCTCCTCCTTCCATCGATAGCCATCCTAGCTCCTCGGGCAACTCTATTAGCCCTACCACAAAGCTTGGGAGCAGATCCGAGCATCCACTGTGAAACCCGAAAGCCACCAAAGTAGCTCTGATAGCCAGCTACAACCACGAGCTGCTAATAGTAGACTTGGGCTGTTTGCTACAGGCGTCGGGCTGCTAGATAGTAGACCCGAAGGGCTTATGGGCAGGCCTTAAGGCCTTGGCCCAGTAGACGTGGGTCTGCCCACTTCCCTAACAGCAGCAGAAGGGCTTTGCCGTAGTCATGGGCTGCCCAAACAAGAACCTGGGCAGACTGTCTGCCACATGGACAGATCTGGACAGTCATGGGTAGAGACAAAGATTTTTCGGGTAGGCCCTAAGTCATCCTCGGGCAGTTTTTTATTGTTCGGGCAAACTTCTTCAGTGACCAGGTAGACCGAGCAGGTAGAAATAAATTATGGGTAGCCTATCATAATTTCTGGGTAGTCTGTTTTTGACTTCGGGCAAGCTTGTTCACTTCGGGCAGACTGTTTTTGGCAGGCTTGATCATTTCGGGCAGATATGGTAATCCCTTAGTTTATTTTTGCTGAGAAATTTTTTATTTGCTCATCTATAAATTGTGGTTAAACCCAGATTGGGGTTTGAGGAACTTTTTGAAGAATTTCCTAAGTCATCTCATTTATGAGATGAGCTACTAATGCTTTTTGGGGCTTTTGTTCTTTGAAGGTTTCCCCAGTGAAAAACTCTTGTGTCCGTTGTGCTGATGTGATGAATGTTATTTTACTGCATTTGTCATTTGTTTAAGTTAATCTGCAATTTTTTTAAGTATTTATGCTAATGCTAAAATTCAACATGGTATCAGAGCTTAGCATGTGAAAACATCGTAAAGGGACATTGCTGTTGTTTTTCCTAGATCTTGGGATAAGATTTGCAGGTCTAACATTTGACTAAGTGGCAGAGATGGCCACCAATTGTTTCAAATAGGAAGAGAAGCTCTATGGTTCAACCAACTTCAAGTCCTGGAAGGCCAGGTTAATAGCCATTCTAGAAGAGAATGACTTGGATGACATTATTCTTAATGTCATTGAAGAGCCAACATCTAATGCTGGAAGACTTGCTTACAAGAGGAAGCAAGGTAAGACTAGAAGAATCATTTATGATTCTGTTAGAGAATCAGTGATACCCAACATCACATCTTTGAAGACTGCTAAAGAATGCTTCGATACCTTGATCAACCTATATGAAAAGAAGGCTCGCAGTCAGAAGAGAGTCTTGAAGAAGAGACTATGAACTTTGAAGTTGAACAAAAATGAAAGCGTGGGTTCCTTCTTCACAAAGATTGCTCATGTAAGAGATCAACTCATTGCTATTAGTATTACTGTTGATGATGATGACCTTGTGCAAACAGTGGTTGATGGTCTCCCAAGCACTTGGATGCCAGTGGACGAGAGAATCAACCAACCTTTGAAAGGCTTTGGCATGATTGCATAGAAGAAGAAGGAAGTACCTCTGGCAAGGTAGTCAAGGAGGGCAACCTTGCACTTGCAGCAAAGACAAAGAAGTTCAAGAAGCCTTTCCCTCAACAAAAGAAGGGAAAGACACCTCAAGGTAAGTTTTCTGACATGTCAGAAGTGGAATGTTATAGTTGCCACAAGTTTGGACATTTTGCTAGAGATTGCAGGCAGAACAAGAAGAAACCCAAGAGAAGGTTACAAACATCTGCTGTAGAAGCAGAGGAAGAAGAAGATGAAGAACCAAAGAAGAAGAAAACCAAGGCTAACAAAACTGAAGAACCTAAAAGAGAGTACTACTTGATTTCTGCTCTAACTTGTTCTTTCTCAGCTTGTTCCACTTCTTGGTTGGTGGATAGTGGTGCCTCCAGGCACATAATAGGTAACCGTGGATCTCTCACCAATTATAGAAAGAAGAAGTTCACCACTCAGGTAGAGCTTGGAGATGACTCCACTTACAAGATTGAAGGAGTTGGCTCAACTTCACTTCAACTTGACTTAAGTACGGTTCTTCATTTTGATGATATTCTTTATGTTCCTGTTTTAAAGAAGAATCTTTTATCTGTTGCTTGTTTAGAAGACAAGGGCTATAGAGTCCTCTTCATGGACAAGGTCTTTTTATGGGCAAAAGACACAGATCTAAACTTGGCAGTACAGATTGGGATTTGAGAGTGAGGCCTCTACAAGGCGTGCAAAGATTCCTGTCATGCTTTGGTACATCACACAGTTGATCCTTGTGAACTTTGGCATAGAAGGTTTGGACACTTTCACTACACAACTCTCCTAGGATTGCAGAAGTTGGTCATAGGTATGCCAGAAGTTTTTCCCAAAACATGAAGGAATTTGCAAAAGATGTGCTCTAGGTAAGAACACTAAGAAATCCTTTCCCATAAGCAAGAATAGATCTAAAGGCATTTTGGATTTGATTCATTTTAACATTTGTTGCCCTATGTCTTCACCCTCCTTGAGTGGATGTTTATATTATGTCTTGTTTATTGATGATTACTCTCGGAAGTCATGGATTTACTTCCTCAAGGCCAATAGTGAAACCTTTGACAGGTTCAAAAAGTTCAAGACACTGATTGAAAATCAGACTGGCGGACACATCCGTATCTTGAGATCAGATAACGGAGGTGAGTATGAATCTAATGAGTTTGATGGTTTTTGTCAAGAAAGAGCTGACAGTGCCTTACAACTCTTAGTAGAATGGGGTTGCAGAAAGGAAGAATAGAACGATCTTTGAGGCTACTAAAGCCATGATCATTGATCTAGATATTCCTTTGTCTTTGTGGGCTGAAGCTACAGGAACTACTGTGTACATCCAGAACAGAATCCCTCATGCTATCTTGGGGGAGAAGACTCCAGAAGAAGTCTTCACCAAGAAGAAACCTGTAGTTGATCACATGAGGATATTTGGTACTCCTGTGTATGTTCATGTGCCAAAAGAGAAGAGGGCCAATCTAGAGCCCATTGGTAAGAAAGGTATATTTGATGAGTACAGTTATTGCTCGAAGGCTTATCGAGTATATATACCTGGACAAAGGAATGTTGAGGTCAGCAGAGATGTGATCTTCCTTGAGGAAGCCATGTTTCGTAAAACACTAGAGCTTTCACCGGAAGATGCAATTGCTCCACTTGAGTTTCTAGATTCAAAAATTCATAGGGAGGAAGAGGAACTTGAATATCAAATTCCAGATGTACCTGAGAACACTGAAAGTCCACTAGAAGAATTACTTGAAGTTCCTCCTTCCGAAAGGAGACTTGCTTGGTACCGAGAGACAGTGCAAGAAGGGGAGAAGCATAAAGCTCCTCCCTAGACTTTCAGAGAAAGCATAAGACCACGGAAGTACTCCGGTCTTATGAGCCAACTTATCAGTTCAGAACCTTCATCATGCGAAGAAGCAAATGGGTTGATGCCATGATTGAAGAGTACAAGTCAATCATGAAGAATGATGCGTGGGAAGTTGTTCCCAGACCAACAGGAAACTCAGTTGTGACTTTCAGATCGCTTTATAAGATTAAGCATGCTGCAGATGGTAGCGTGGAGAAGTATAAAGCCAAATTCGTAGCCCGTGGCTTCACTTAGAAAGAAGGCATTGACTATGACGAGACATTTGATCCTGTTGCCAGGTATACTACCATCAGAACCATCATTTCACTTGCTGCAGTATTCAGATGGAAGTTACATCAGATGGATGTAAAGACAGCCTTTCTCAATGGTAAGATTGAGGAAGAAGTTTATATTGAACAACCTAAAGGCTTTGTGACTCATGGGAAAAAAACTCATGTATGTAAACTGAAGAAAGCTTTGTATGGACTGAAACAAGCTCCGAGAGTCTGGTATGCCAAAATGGATGGATTTCTCCATAGCTTGGGGTTTTCCAAAAGTACAGTTGATTCCAACTTGTACTTTAAGGTTTCTTCATAATCATGTCTTGATACTTGTTCTATATGTGGATGACTTGTTTCTTACAGGTGATGAACAGTTGATAGACCAGTGTAAGAGGGAGCTTACCTTTGAATTCGAGATGAAAGATCTCGGATTGATGCATTACTTCCTTGGCTTAGAAGTTTGGCAAAAGCCAGGTGAGATCTTCCTAACACAAGAAAAGTATGCAGTGGGTATCTTGCAGAGATTTGGGATGCAGGTCTGCAAGTCCATGAACGTACCAATGACTACCAACTTGAGAAAGTTGCAGGACTCAGCCTCTAGTTCATAGAGTGTGGACTCTACTCTATACAGACAACTCATTGGTGCAAGACACCGATCTTTAGAAAGGGATAGATTTAGCCGAGATTTTTGATTGAACGAAAGAGGACGTTGCTCAACCCCACCGAAATGTGTTTCGTTTGGATGGAGCTAAAAGCCACATGTTCGATCAATACTTTGATTGGACTATGGATTGCTTGAAAGTTGAAACATATGATATTTAAGAGGACTCTCGAGTTTTTCGAAGAGCTAGCAATTAAAATGAACAAAAATATCAATTTGATATGATATATAAAGTATTGTGACAAATTACCTGCTTTTCTCGAAGTTCTGAACTAGATGATCTTATAATGCGAATTTTGACGAACATTGTGCAAATCCAAGCAATATACTATGGAATACCTCAATCATTTATCTAGTATGCAAATTTCTAAGGTCATAGAGCTTTACAAGGTGCTCCTGATGAGAAAGGGTTTGAATTAACAATCTCACCAAATTGGATTCGGTCCATGTATTGCATATAAATTAATAACTTTGTTTCTATTCCAATTTCACTATCAAAGATCTACCTTTTTTCATTTCTTTTTAACCACCTCTCCCCCTTTGTTTTATCCCACTGAATAGAATATATATTATAATATTGATTTAATATAATTGGAAAACTCATGTCAACCAAGTATTACCATTATATATACCTTATGGATAGAAATTACACCACATGGATATCATTTTTTCTATGGAAATATGAAAATGACAAAGAATCGAATCTAGTCCATATTTTCTCTTATTTTATGGGCGAACAACAAGGATTGAACCTGTTATCATGAATCTTGTAGTTTCCCCGTGAGGTGATCCTATTCAGGACGACAGAGGAAAGGCAACCAAAGTCGTGACCTACGATATCCAAGACTTCCAAAAGAACTCGGATGTCACACCAGTCGAGGATACCGACACTTTAGATCCAGTGAAAACATAGAGCCTAGGGGGTGTCCCTATGACCAAGAAACCCTAAAACACGGAAAATGAACAGATAGCCGAGGGAAACTTGGTAGAATCTCTTAGTGGGATGGTTAATTAGAGTTTAGAATGATTACCAAGAGATTTCGAGCATCCAGGTGAAAAGCCCAAATTTTACTTAGGGTTTTAAGCAGCAAAATGGGATCTAAGGAAAAATGGTCAAATTTAATGAAATTGGATACTCAAAGTGATTGCTGGATGTAAGATTAAGTGAATTAAACTGAAACCAACAATACTCAGTTTGTGATTTGTGAAATATCCACTTCCCTAAGTAGCAGGCCAGTGCTTTGGATGGGCAAATGGAGTCCGATTGTAATGAAAATTTAAACTCAGGGGTTTTATGTTTATTCCAAAGTGGGTTTTAAGTTTTATGGCTCGTCGCAAACCTGAACCTATAGATCTACGAAATGAGGGTTTTAATATAATAGAATGATGAGCAATGCAGATACAAAAAATAAAGGGGGAAGAACTTACCTGCGAGACATACCTAGATCTTGCAGATGAATTGAGAAATGATGAAGAATGCCACTTTCTCGTCGAAATGAACTTTTTTGAAGAAGATGTTGTTGTTATTGTGCCACAGCCAGCCACCCTAGCGCCTCCTTCAACTTGCCAGATCAGAGAAAAATCAAATGATCAGACAAACGAATGAGATCTGCAGAATATAGAAAAGAAAGGGGATGAAAAATCGTAAACAACAAGATACTCCCTGATCCGAACACCCAAGAGCCGAGACGAAGGTGAGTTGCCCCACAAAAACGCCCTCTCTCTCCTAATGAGCCTCCTTTTCCTGCAGATGGGATGGGTAAAGAAAAAATGCACGATGTATCCTGAATAAAGCTCAGTATAAAAGAGTAGCAATGCCAATCATTAGATCATCAAACGATCCACAAGATATAGAGAAGAATAATCCTAGACAAAAATCTCTTTATTAAATTTCGGTGCCAAAGCTCATAAATTACAATGGGGGGGTCACCTTTCTTAAATAGTTTGAGAGAGACGTAAACCCTAACTTATTTTTACATCCAACGGTGGAGATCAATAATACATAACTCAACACATGGCTCAAGAGACTAAGTCAAAGAGGCGGCGCACTTTGCTCAAGGACGCCTATCCTAAGTGAAAGTCCCAATATAACGTAAGATGTGACATGATAGTACATAGGAGGGGATCACTAGGGGCTTAATTCACGCTAGACCCCTTTACAACTTCAAAATATATGATATTACAATGAAATACATCAAAGGCCAAGTTGAGGGGGCGCCCGTTAGGGGGATTTTCTCACTGGTTGAGCCAATACAAAATAATCCGGACATCTGTTGACTGAAAACTACTGGAGGACTGTCCGGGATGCTGAACACATCATTTGTCAAAATTCCAAGCCATTTCCTTGACCCAGGAGGCCAAATCGATTTTTTCAATGATTTTTCTAGTTCATTTATGATTTTTGCTGGTACAATCTTTGGAAAATGATAAATCCACCACAACTCTGTCCAGGGTGCAAACTGGGGCAAACTGATTGCTCTGGATGATCTGGAGACATAGAAGAATGGTATAAGTGACTACTCATGCCCCCTGGAACATTTAGAAGAATGGTATAAGTGACTACTCATGCCCCCTGGAACATTGCTCTGCTCTAGGAGAACCCATCATACTGCCATCTAGAATAAAATTTGATCATTTCACCAATAATTAAGTGATAATAATCACTTATCAAGAGAACCAGGGCCAAACTCTCAAAATTGAAACAACAGTATTGGTCTTGGGCATGTCTGGAACAAATATAGATCATGTTGTTTTTTGTGTCACTACCTTGGGAACCGTGATTGACTTGGTCAACTGGGTTGACCAAGTCAAAGTACCCAAACTGAAGGTGAGAAACTGTATCAATATGATCCTGTAAACATCTAGGGTAAGAAATGCTCCAATAATGTATATCAAAATCGAACTTGAATCAGTTATTCATAATCATGGTGACAAATAATAATAATAGTAAGATGTACCTGTGCTTCTGAAGAATCTTGGAACTTTATGGAAGTCTGCTTGTTCATGCCATACTTACAAAGGATAAACAATATGCTACGGATGGGTGAGAATGGAGGAACAAGGTGTTATCCCCCGCCTTGTAGTTGCTTGTGTGAGGTGGATTCAGGATGGATGGTAGAGGGACAAGTAACTAAGGGGTGGAACCATGACTGCCTAGACTCCCAAATGGATGGTTGTCACGCCAATCAAGGCAGCCTTCACTTTATGTTATCCTAGTCCAAGACAACAATAGGGGAGACCCAGATCTGGTCCCGACAGGAGAGATCGGACCTAGATACCAAAAGAAGATCAGATGGGGCTTTAGGGTACTTAAGGTGCAAGGTATATGGAAACCCTAGCTCTAGGGTTTAGGTACTAGCAACTGGTGGGGATGACCATTGTCTTGGAAAACGTAACTGTGACAGGGTGAGCAAGGACAGAATTGGGACTACCTAGTACCAAGGGGGACAAAAATAGTGAAGGATAGGTGACTTGGGTTATCAGTAGGTGTTGGCAAAAGTAGTAAAAATGAGGTCAAGATGGGGCTAGTGCTAGCTAGGAGATCAGTGCCTTGTGTGAATTGGGCAATGGAGTCAGCAGTAAACCAATGTTTCAGAGAACCCACCTGGAAGACACCTTGATCTACGAACCCAGAAAGTAGTTAGTCCGGAAAAGCTAAGGTACAGGAAACTCAACTCAATGGGTGGCTAGCGCTAGGGCTTAGGAGGACAGATCTGCAGTTCTAGGGTTACCTGGAGGCTAATGGCTCAGTGTTGAAGGAGACAAGAGGTCAGGGTGACTTGATCTACAAGCCCAAATCAGAAAATCAGTAGAAAAATCAGATCTAGAAAAGTCAGAATTTGATGAGGGGGGCTAGGAGGCTGAAAACCAATTTTTCAGATCTAGGGCAAACCAGAGAGAACTAGCTCAGCGTTGGGGATGTTCTTGAATGCTCAGGACCCGATCTATCTGTCTATCTTGTCAGATTTCAGAAAAAACTGACTTATGGAAAAGTCTAATTTTCAGTGAAGGCGCTAGGGCAGTTTCAGTCAATTTTTCAGATCTAGGTCAAATGGTCAAGCAATTGGTCAGCATTGGGGTTGATTTAGGTTGTGTGGGACCCGATCTATCTGTCTGTGAAGTCAGAATTCATAAAAACTCAAAACCCTAGCCGGTCAATTTTTTAGTGGGGGGTTAATGCAGTTTTTTGCTTAAAAATCAGATCTAGGTCAAACTGTGAGGAATTTGACCAGCGTTTTAGTTGATTTGATGAAGGGGAGCTTGGTCTATGAAACCCAGAAATGGTTTGGCAAAAGATCGGACTATTCCCAAGTTTATTGATTTTTAAGGTTTTTAGTGCTTTAGGAGTTTTCAGAAAAAATTGGAGAAAAGCAAGGTACAATGGAATAAGATCTGAAAAAGAAGAGACTTACCTGTTGGATCTTACATGGAAATGATTGTAGAAGTCTGTAACAGTGACGATCTTTTCTATCCCGATCAATTCTGGAAGATCCCCATGATTTCTATGGCATATGCAAGCTCCAAGCCACCAATGCGCCCCCTACCCTGCATGAGCAAACGTCAACCATATCAGATTTGCTAATACAAGATAAATAAATTGAATGCTACAAGATAGTAAAATAAAGTAATCATAGGTCACAATGAAACTAATGAAAACCCCCTGATCCAAGACGAAGAAAACCGTGCAAGTTGAGGCCTCCCAGCCAAAACGCCCTTCTGTAGACAAAACAATGATAGCCACGAAAAATATAGATCTCACGAGAATTTCCACAATGCTAGGAAGCTGAAGACTAGCTAATCACCATTTGAGCACATCAGATGCAAAGCAGATCCAGAAAAATTTCCACAGAAAAGTCTTTCTATTATTCAGATCCCAGAGCCAAAGACCCCTTACAAATGAGAAGCTCTCTCCTTTAAATGGAAATGAGAGAACCTCAATCATAACCAAATCCTAACCACTTTCAAAACGAGTGGCTAAGATTAAAAGATGAAATGTTCTAATCAATGGTTGAGATGAGCTCAACATACAAAACCATAATTTATCAAAGTGGGCTAATCCACCCAAAAAAGGTAACTCACTCAACAAAAAAATAAATGAAAGCACATGGTGGGTCCAAGGAGTGTTTGACTAACTCCCTTTGGGTGCCCCCATGGCACAATAAATAATATAATCATTTAATTCTTTGACTTTTGTGCCTCCTTGAGGAAATCGTGAGCCTCCAAAAAGCTCCAGAAAATAATATAAAAATGCCCAAAAATAGGTGTGGGCCCAATCAAATGATGCAACTGCTGGAGAAGGTGTGGAAGACATTACTCTCATCATTGTGACTCATCCCATGTCATTCCCTTGCCTCAGTAGCCCAAATCGATTTCTTCAATAGCCATTTAATCATTTTTTAATCTACCTCGGGAAACGTGAACCTGCCAAAACAGCCTCCTAGGGTGCCTGCGTTGCCAAACTGAGCCCACCAGGCTCTTTGGGATGGGGGAACTATGGTACAAACAAGTGGTTACACCCCTATGTTCCATACAACGCCCTAGGAGATCCAACTAAAACATCTCCCCACTTAGACATATCAACCTGTGAAGAAAAACTGCATCAGAAAGGCAGAATGAGCCTGATCATATCTGCAAGTGCTCGGAACTGGAAATAAACTGTCTCATTAGACTCAGAGAGTCCAAATCCATCTAAGGTGTATACTCATACCCTCATAGGTCTCTATCTGATCATTAACCATATCCAATAAACAATATAACCCTCTGTAAATGATCAGACACCAATAATAACTCAGACTATCATCCATTCGTTGCAAGTGTTAAAAGGCTAAGACATGCTCTACAACTCATTCAAGCAACAATCACAACAAGTAGCAATCATTTCACTGGCGGTACATCAACAAATACATATATAAGGCTTTATTTATTATTACTCGGACTTAGACTTTTAGGACTATACTCACTTCATAGCTGTAGTCATTTTGCTAGTGAAGGTGAAGGATGAAATTGACAAGGCTAAGGCAAGGATGACTTCGTACTCAACATCATGACACTTCGGATATGGAAAGGGAATACTCACTATAACCAATGTTGGACAAACAACGACACAAGGAATGGCAGTGCCTCACAAATGGGTGAGTTGTTTAGAGAGTGCTTATTCAACTTAGGCATCATGACTACATCAAGCTTGATCCAAGTTCATTAGGATCATCATTTTATTCCATGGCCTTTTTGGCCTATATGACCCTTTTGGGACTTCACCAGTGCTTAAAAGCACAGCTAATCGCAGCTTTCATCCGGGACATATTTATTTTAATAAGGTTAGCAATTTTTGGATATAGCATATTTTAAACCATTGCTTTTTTAGACCTTTTCTTATACTCTTCAAGGAGCATTTCATTGCTCTTGCCCTTTTTACATATGTTAAGAAACACAGTTTTATAATTTTCATTTTCCATGGGCGCATATTCAATATTTCCAATATAAGCAGTACATGAGCTTTCAGTTTTAGCCAACAACATCTCAAGTGACTAGGGGGAGTTCTGCATAATGCCAAACATCGGGACAACTGACCAGAATGATTTAGGCATACAATCCAACTTACCAAAGGCAAGTTCTGTCACCAACTCAGAGCCGAGACACAATATAAACAGGGAGGCTTGTCCAAAAAAAGTTCTATAGGGGAAAAAAGGTCCTCCATGCCATAAGTCAAGAAGTCAGTCGGGTTGAAACTAAAATTGAAGGTAATGGATGGGTGAAGATAGTGAATGATGGAGCCAACACTAGCAAGCCAAAACAATGGTGGGAATGACTACCTCTATT
>LPNX010115540.1:199776-226649 GCA_001517045.1 Pseudotsuga menziesii
ACCCAACCACACTGGCCAAGCCACATACTTCATAGCCAGAGACACATAGCAACACGGAGTCTATCATACATAGGGGTCACAATGGGGAAAGGATCTTCAATCTCACCACTCTCAATCAATCTAAGTCATGGAATAAGATTGAAGGTGGATAAACTAGATGGACGGGGACAAATGACACAGAACCATTTTAGCACCAAGGTTTACAATTTGTACAAGCATGGCACGAGCAACAGTTGTCACATCAAATTCCTCAATTAATCATAACTCAGGTTAAAGCACAATAGATATAAGCATAGGTCACCATAGTCATTTTAATCTGATAAGCATAGGTGTCCGACATACATCATAGAGCAAAATCAAACCATGAAAGTGTATACCTGATCTCACCAAATATACTTGTCTCCAACCGATAAACCCCTCTATAACTGTGTGTACCAACTCTGATCTGCTGCTTTGCTACAATGAACTAGATCATCACCAAAAGCATCTCAATGGACCCCTGAATCTCAGTCCTGGTCAAGGAAAATCCAATGAACAAGGCTCGAGAATAACTGAAGTTATAAAGATCCATGCTAATACCCCATGTTAACAATAGCCCATAACTGAAAAAGGGACAAGTCTGTATGCTGCATCATGGTAGCCCAGTTGCAGAATGTATATGTGATAACAGAACCCATGCATGGTGGATTCACAATCCACTGCCTTGGTCCACTTGGCTATGTCTGCCTTGCAAAAACAAATCAATTGTCTCTATCTATGGTCATTTTTTCCAAGAAGAAAAAACTTCGAGGTTTCTCTTAACAACAAGCTAATGTTTGTATGTGGGTCGGCGACCTTTGATAGGGGATCAAAGCAAGATCAATGACTAACTCCCAACCAACTCTTGAACAAGTTGTTTGGTCATGGACCTTTGTCAAATGTCTATTGATAATACATGACATGAATCAAGTATGAGAGAAGGAATGTGATCGGGTCCTGAACTACCCAGTTTCAAATCTGAGTCCTCTTTTTATAGAATGAATATGTTGATGATCTCTATCCATCATCCATGGCTGAATGGTTAAAGTACCCAACCCATAATTGGCGAACTTGTGGGTTCAATTCTTGTTGGATGTAGGGGAACTGCACATATTCATTCTGTATGGAATGGGAAAAAGTATGAAGAATAACCACAAACATTGAAGAATACCAAACCTTTCATTTTATTGAAAGGCTTGGTATTGTTTAGTTAAGCAATACACGATAACAATCTATCAGAGTATTATCTGCCTTTAGGAAATAGATTCAACAACAGTTAGATCTAGAGGAACTTTGTGCTTAACTTGCATATCTAGGTTAGCACGATTAATGATATCAGCCCAAGTTTAAATTACATGACCTTGACTGTCAACTACAAATTAGTTGAAACTGAGTTGAAATCCATAATGCTTATACCTAGAGTGGTGAACTGGATAGCTGCTACGGGTCAAGTAGCTCAGAAGAAATGTAAAAAATGGGAATTGTTGAAAAAAGGCAAAGCATACTGGAAGATCGATTGGCTGAAATAACTGTGATCAACCACAATATTGTAGGTTTCTTCCTCCTGACCAAATTTGTGACTTGCATTTGCAGACTGATTCTCAGTAGTTTGCTTGATCAAACTGGTAGTTACCAAAGAACCATGCGAAGCACTGAGTAGAGAGCCCCTGAATATGCTAACTACACCCAGCATGTGGAATGGATGCATAAGGACATTGTCCTCAATTTGGAATACAATCATGAAATTGAAAGTACTAGAGATTCCTAGAGGCATACCGTTAGAGAAGCTTCCTTGACTGATAAGGTGGATCAATAAAACTACAGTAGTAGCTCCAACAGGAGCTGAGTATTCAAAAACAATCCAAGGCTGCATACATAGACAGAAGCTAAGCTCCCACCTAGGACCCATATAGCAAGCTACAACTAGTAGGAAGTGTAGAATGATTAGCCCATAAGGACCCTCGTTGTATAGCCATTCATCTACGAAAGCTGCTTCCCAGATGGGATAGAAGTGTGAACCGATAGTTGCAGAAGAACAATAATACCCATCTGCTGTTCCAGAAATAGCACATAAGTTCTCCTTGGCTTTGCCTTCTTGCATAAATGATAAGTCAATATAACAACCACAAAGTGCGCCTTGTTTTGGAACTTGAAATAGCAACACAAATACTGACAAATGTCCCTATCTCTAAAATAGCAAATAACCTTCAGATAGAATTAGTGATGCATGCTCTGTTTTAGGGACTAGAATAGATTGAGATAAGGTGTGCTAAAAATAGCAAATATCATGCTTTAGAAGGCACCCCATCCCTTGTTCGATCCGCTGTTTGCAATACCATTCCTTCTCACTTTTTCTAGAAGCTCGAACTCCTTATCATGCTGTTAAATTGGACTGAATGAGGTGCTGATCTTGGCCTTCATGGAATGCCAAATTGGCTATCATGCAAGTGTTGAGTTTCGTGATCATCTTCAACAGTATGGCGCTGACTGCAATATCTCCATGTAGAGAATAAGGTAGAAAATCAAGGCCGTCTTTGGTGCTTAGTTTGCTGCTATCTTTACATGCTTTCCTTCAAGGAAAATACTAGACACCTGGTAGTATTGGGTACTGTTTATAGTATATACTCCTCACATCAAACACTTAAGATTCTAGGCTCTTGTAACCAGAACCTATTCAAATCCATTGTGTGCCTGTGGTTGAGACTATCTGCAATTATTGTGAGATAAATAGCCCTATCCATGGAGAAGTCACTGTCAACTTGCAAGTCTGAAAATGCATCTTTTAATGCTGTAATAATTACAGCAAATTCTTGCTGTTTTCTGCAGCTGTTTTGAGAGCTGCATAACGTGGATCTTCAAGATGCAGTATTCTCTTAAATTTCACTTTTAAAGGATGATCCAGATTGGTAGCTTTTGGTTGCTGATTGATCTCTTGAAGTCGCTGAACAGACCTCTTAGACATATGGCATGATTATGAGATGCTTCAGACCTGTGAAAAACACCAAATTTGATCTCACTCCTTTTATCCATTAAGTGATCTGTCTCTGCTGCTCAGAGTCGCTGCTGATGCTGTACCAAATTTCCCTTTTCAAATGCCACTAGCATCCTGTAGCTGACTATTTCCGTGCTCAGACATTTCTGCTTCAATTGTCATTCCATCCTGTAGCTTACTGTCAGTTGAACAAACTATGTGGTGACAACAACCCCATAAATTTTGCAAGAAAGGTAATAACCATGACCCTTGTAATATCCCCAATAGGGCTAGGCTGGGATATCAATGTTATTTCTGTGCAATAACTGACCTTATGCTCTAAACTCATTGACAACTTTTTACAAACAGTTTGCATTCATTCCATTAACAACATCAGCAAATATATTGCATATATTCCAAGTACACATGATATAGAAAGTCACCATGACATTTTATTATGGATGGAACCCAATCACAAGTAACTAATGGCTTCTATAGCAGCTACAAGTACTAATAACACTCAACAACAAATAAACCTGGAAGCTAAGTCACCTGACACAGGGACACGGGACACGAAGGACACGGGGATTCGAGGTGTCCGACACGGGCACGGTGACCCCGGAATCAGGACACGTAGGATACGTTTTATATACATATATATATTTTTTAAAAATATATATTAAAATTTAAAAATATAGACATATAGATCCAAAGATATTTAGAAACTAGAACATTTACAAATATTCAATAGAAATTAGAATAAAAACACATTAATGATCATTGATTAGTATTACTATTAGTAATTACTAATTAGTAATTAGTAACACCAACATAACTCACCAACATAACTCACTGGCAAAGCTCAAGGCACCAACATAACTCCATGCTTATCACGCACCCATGTACATACCATGACTTAAGAGACTCCTAATAACTGACAGGCACTCTGTAGATACAAAAAGGATGAGCAATGCTTTGAATAATCAATTGGGTAAGATCTATGAGAGGATACAGCTTAAAATGAGGATAACACGAAAGACATAATGATAATAAGTACACACAATGTCTTATGCCAAAATTTTGGGCAGCTGTCGGCTGTGGCAGCACCAAACTTTTCATATGTAAAAAATCAGGTGGATTCGATACTTTGTGAAATGCAATGGCTGATAACACAAAGGTTTACCCTCAAACATTGTCCATCAAAAAATGATAACCCAATAGTGCTTTTGCAAGGGATTTTTAGAAGAGATCTGGCAACATATGTCAACAGATTAGTGTGCTCATAGCATATCATGGTTATATATATCTAGGCTCCCTAATTAATCCAAATCATATATCTAACACAAGCTGGTTTGGAATATAACCCCTGGGCCCTAATCCTCCAGAACCAAAACACTAACTTCACAAGAACCCCAACTATTTCTTTGTTGACTTAAAAAGGCCTTGCACATCCCAACTAATTGCAGTCCACATTATCTGTTTGAAATTTTAGGTTTATTACAGGATTTGATGGTTATTGAATTCAGAAGTCTAGCTAGAATCTTGGAATACATATATTTTCAGACCAAACCTTAGAATGAACACCATTCTGTCCAACCACTCCGGGTTAGATGAACGGACTACACTGCTAAATCTTCCATGATTGAGAAAGAATTTCATGCTGGAATTGCAGCCCTATGACTGGTGGATATCTTCCTAGGTGGTTGTATGGATGGGATTCTATCCTCTAAAATTTAAATTGGCTATATTTTCACATCAAATATTTCATATCAATTAGTTTGCTGCTCATTTGGAAATCTCTTTCATTATATTTTTTTGGCAGACAATATGTGTTGTATATTTCTTCAAGTTTTTATTCCACCATTGCAACAGATCCTCGTGGTATGGAACAGCCCACAGATCAAGGCATGAAATTTGCAATTAGTAGGTTGTGTAGATCATGGTTTTATTTGAAAACCCCCGAGAAAACAGAAATTTCAAATTAGCAATCCCAGGATTACTTGTCCTGTTTTTTGGGCACGTGTCCGATTTTCGTGACACGATGTAACTGCGTGTCCGATTCGTGCATGAGTGCGTGTCCCGTATTAGGATTCGTCCGAAGGTCGAATCCCCTTCGTGTCGGACACGAATCGTGTCCGATTCGTTCCCCACGGGACACGAGGGGGGTATAGGGCGAATCTGGTTTCTTAGCCTGGAAGTGATGCCACGACCACCTCAATAGATGGAGCTTCCTCCTCCAAACTGCAGAAGGGTTAACTCCTGACCTCTAAATCCTCTCCAAAATGATGCGAAACCAAAAGATGAAGCTCCAGTAAAGGCCTTGGATGGATCCTCCTCCTTGTCTAGCTAGGGTGGATATCTCACCACCGAAACTAAACTACAATGATTAGAAGGGTTTCGCCAAGCCCTAATGAAAACCTTGGTTCACTAGGCTAACACAAGAGATCAAGTCAAATCAACATATCCACAAGTGAGGTGTTCTTCTCCATTTATCTTCTTTTAGAACTCCATACCTTGGGCAATACCATGGAACACTCAATACCACCTAACAACTATTAGTCACTTTTTTCAAAATAAGACATCATTTCTATGCTGATTGACAATAGTAATGATCCCCTTGCCTTCACTGGCTCTAGCCTATGGGGTTAGATAGGCTAGCAATCGTCTTGTCATCCTGGTCAGTGGAAGGGGACATCACAGTCCTCCCTTCCCAAAGATTGCTTGTCCTCAAGCAATGCCACCACAACCTGATGCTCCCTCAAATGAATCGGACTGAAACTAGAAATGATACCAGGGTCCCAAACCAATCGGGAAGAGGTGAAGCATCCTTTGCTTGATAACATGGTCTGGTAGGCTACTGGCATTCAAATACTCGTGAATGATGCCAATAAGTAGAGCATCCTGATGCTGCAACAACTTGCTCAACCCCTCAGCGAATTGCTCCACTATGGAACCAAACTCATGAAAGCAGAAATTGGCTGTCGCCACTGCGACAGCTACTAGACTATATAACATTGAAATCCCAGGGTCCCAAGCTAATCTCTGAAAGGGACCATCTTGCTGACACTGCACCACTCTGATCATAACCATCCGGTTGCCATACCTCGTGTGCATACTCAGTAGATCTGTGAACCTATCATGAAGCTGCCCGTAAATGATAAGGTCACCAGGGTCCCACACTATCCTGTAAGACATGAAACACCCTCTACCCATAGCGCTGGTCTGCTAGGTGCTAACACAAGAATCCATCTGACTGCCTCTGATGAGCCAAGCAATCATAAGCTGCACAAACTTCTCAAAATACCACTCCTCCCTTCCTCCTTGCCTAAGCATCCCAAGAATAAACTTTGGAAGACGAAGACTGGCTGTCTCATCTGTATCGGCTCCACTGTCAGACTTGATCCTGGATACCAGAAAAGAAGGTCTGTCCTTCCATAAAGAAGGAGTCTCAACCTCTCCTTCATTGACATCCCAAAAAAATAGCAGACTGATCAACGTCACAACTTTGTCAATCATCTCTACAACCTAAAGCAGTTCTTCGCTTGGATGAATGCCCAGATTCTACAATCAAATAGGGAGTCCACCAAACCCAACTCCTATTGTCTGTTGCCGTTCCATGATGGTAACCATCAGAGTTCCAATGAACCACGCCCCTGATATGATATCCTCCAGTGGAAACCAAGTATCAAGAACCGACTCTAATCTTGCTAATTTGATCAGCTCCCGCCAGACTTCATCTAGATATCTGCTAACCCAAAAAACTGTCAATGTGCTCAAGTAACCCATGGAGTCTAACTTCTAAGCACCACATTGGAGAATAGTTCCGTCACCTACGGTGCCTCATGCTCATGCAAGTACCGAGAATACCCGACCAAATGTGGAGCACACCTAACCCTTATAATCCTCTCCCTAAGTGAGGACTCAGTGACTAAACATGTGCGATCTCTGTAGCAGAAAATGACATCACCTACTTTGTCAGCTAAAATCTCTGTGTACTGATCCAATACATCCTGAATCTCCTCTTGTGCACCCTGCGCATTGACTATATAGTCCAAACAATAAATCTCAGTCATGTCCATGCTACCCCATGACTCACCCAATCGTCTTGAGTGATCCTCCCAAGGCCTGGTGCATATAATGAAGGCATAAAAGAATGACAATAGAAACCCCCACAACGGTAAGCAAGACTGGGCAGTGTTAGTTACATCAGTCAATCCCGATGGTATGACCAATAACTCATAACAACATTTGGAAGTAGCACCATGAATGTCCAACTTTCTGACCCTCGCCTGGTGATATCCCCATTGAAAATCAATCGTCAAGAGATATGTTGCACCCTGAGGCTCACCCATCCCCTCGTTGATCCTGGGTAACCTCAAATCAATGGTATGCTCAATAACTCTTTTAGGAGGTTTCCTTGGGGAAAACACTTGGAAGCTCCACTGTACAGCACTGAGTGTCCATGTGTCGTCTTGTATACTGCTGCATACAACTGTAACCTCCTGTGCCATCTGGTATCTTGTATGCGTTACTACATCCAACACTCTATTGATGTAAGCTGAACTTGTATCCCATTGTAACTCCAGATCTGTCATATGCATGCCCACCCAATCCATTGATGCATATACCTCCCTGCTGGCTGGTTCGCAAGGAATGTGCTTAGCTATCTCCTCCATAGCCAAGCCTTGATCCTTTGGTGGCTTCTCCATCAGAAGCGGCTCAAGATCACCACATTGCAAAACAGGTGCATGGTCACAACTCTTTGTGTCCAAAGTCTCCCCAAGCACCTGTAACTCTGTATGTTCCTCATGCAGAATTGTCACGAGAGGTTCTTCCCTAAAACGATGAGTGCCACTCTTGCCCTCATGTGTCACTGCTGTCAAAGATGGTGAAGTCTTTGTTGCTACCAATGATCAAGAGTGTGCCAAACTTAGCTGGTAACTAAGGTCCTCAACTTGCATCTCTGATTCTTGAAGGGCCTTTTGCGTGCTCTTCAAGGAGTCCTGGGTAATCTCAAGCTCATGAGTAAGCCTGTCAACTTCCACTTCTTTCCCTTGTAATGCATCATTGGTACATCTCATCCAATGTGAGAAGATGATCTTTATTGGAAAGTAGGTGTAGGTAGTCAGCTTTTATCACCTCCATTGCTTCTCTAAGTGCCTGCAAATCTGCAAGGGAAGGTTCTCTGCTCAATCTTTCATATGCCCCTAAAGCTCTCCAACAACAATCTGTCACGAATGCATGTATATCATCAAACTGTTTCATGGTTGTCCTAATCTTTTCTTCATTTACCTTCAATTGCCTTCTCAAATGATGTGGCTCAGGGAAACAATTCTCTACCAAGTTTTCTGATTTGTTTCCATCCTTGCACTTTCCCAATTCTGCTTCTTCCCCTTCTTCCTTGTCTTCCTCCTGATAAATGATATTAGCCTCAAAAGGTAACTCATCCCCCTCTACATCCTCGTCATACTTAGGGGTGCACCCACACCCAACTTATCATAGCAAGGATAAGATGTTGACTCCTCAACATGAGCTAATTGGAAGGCTGCATCATGTGTGCTATCAATATGTCCAATATGTGTGCTGGTGTTATTAACCTCATGGAACGACTCTAATGATGCATCTGAAACTGTTATTTGATCTTTCTTTATGCATAAATCCTCAGTATGGCTAGCTGCATGCTTCTTCTCCCATTTTTTCTTACTTAACTCTCTCAATTTTTGCCTTGTGCTTCTAAAGGAATCTTCATCTCAGGATGTTTGATGTTGCAAAAATCTTTCAATGACATAGTTGTGTGGAACTCTTTTCCCAATGCCATGTACTCCCTGATGCAGGTGGCAACCTCATCCTCACCCTGTTGCTCTTGTGCTTTTGTGGGATGCTCCTCAAGGAATGTTGGAAACCATGGTCTATGCGTCCTTTTGCTCCCCATCTTTCCTTCTAACCATCAATGTCTCATGCAATCACAACCTGGCTACTGTAATGTCCCTTTCTAATGAATGGATAGTTTGGACTGACTGGTTATGGTTCTTGCCACAATATATTCTTCAAATACTTCAATTTCCTAGGTTCTAATGTCACTAAACGGATCACCACTAATTCTCAGCTGATTTTAATACCATTCTGATGCAAACTGGTTGACATATTTCATCAAACACTTTGCCAATAGTTGTATTTGTGGTACTCTATGTCTCCTTGTAAAGCAGGGGCTGAATTTCTGAGTTGTATTTAAGTGTTTGTTTGAAGTTTATACCTCTTTAGATGACAGTCAACATAGGTAGATGTACACAACAATCAACTGGTTCTTCTCAACACTAGTTGAAGAGCTATTGGAAGCTAGCATGTGTTATAGAGAACGCACAGGATTACTTGCAGATCCCCTTTTTCCAACAATCAACAACTACGTTCCTCTTCACCCAACATAGAACTCTGCCTGGGAATACGCCATGGCTCCTATACTGACTGAGTTTCCTCTCCACAAGCTCTCCTAGTCTCCACAAATTGTGCCAAGGGATGGAGTAGAGAAAGTTTGTCTTCTTTGTTGTTCACGACCTTCTCAAGATTCGGTTCTTTCCACCATTGGCTTTCGACCCTCCTTCAAACCCCAAGTGGCTTCTTGTTCCATGACTCTCCTCCAAGTCATTCCCACGACCCTGCCAAATGGAGAGGTGACCCTCGAAATACCCTCATGATCTCCTCTTAGCCTCACGAATCTGTAGAAGAGGGAGAATGAGTCCTCTAGTAAACCCCCATGATCTCCCGAATGTCATGGTCCTCCACTAGTGTCCTCGGCTCCCTCTTTGTCCACGTATCAACAACAAGCGGACGAGCCCCGTAATCTCTCCTCGACCTAGTCTCACGAACCCACAAGAAAGTGATTTGGCCCCTTTTCTACGAAATCCAACCTCTTCACAAGAATTTCAGCTTTCTCCCAATGCCCCACAACTTCCTCCACACTTGCGGTCCTCTCCCTACAAGCGACTCGACCCCTTCATGTAGCTCACCTTCTTCACAAGTCCACTACCCATGAATTTGGTTCAAGGAAGATGATTTGGCCCTTCAAGAAAGAGAGTCGACCTTCAACAATAAATTCGGCTCACTCTAATTGATTCGGTCCTCTCTCAATACCACGAACCCACCAGGAATTCGACACCACAAGCAACTCGACCTCACAAGAAGATTTGAACCTCTATGATGAATTTGGTCTCCACAATGCAATTCAGTTTTCCTCAAGAAATCACCAAGTAAATCTATAACCACCAAGTTGACTTGAAATTTGTCGAAAGATGCTCAATTGGAAACCCTGAGTGGACTTCCTCTATGGTCTTCATCCTCCTTGATTCCCTGCTACCAATACTGAAATTTGGGAAATTAATGCAATTTGAAAGTTCCTTGTTTTGAATTTCCCCTCAGTTTGGTAGGAGAACCAACTCTTATACCACTGTAATATCCCCAATAGGGCTAGGCTAGGATATCAATGTTATTTCTGTGCAATAACTGTTCTTATCCTCTAAACTCATTGACAACTTTTACAAACAATTTGCATTCATTCCATTAACAACATTAGTCAAATATATTGCATATATTCCAAATACACATGATATAGAAAGTCACCATGGCATTTTATTATGGATGGAACCCATTCACAAGTAACTAATGGCTGCTATAGCAGCTACAAGTACTAATAGTGCTCAACAACAAATAAACTTGGAAGTGATGCCACAACCACCTCAATAGATGGAGCTTCCTCCTCCAAACTGCAGAAGGGTTAACTCCTGACCTCCAGACCCTCTCCAAGATGATGGAAAACCAAAAGATGAAGCTCAAGTAAAGAGCCTGGATAGATCCTCCTCCTTGTCTAGCTAAGGCGGATCTCTCACCACCGAAACTGAACCACAATGGATGGAAGGGTTTTTCCAAACCTTAACAAAAAATCCCAGTTGACCGGGCTTAACACAAGAGATCAAGTCAAATCAACATATCCAAAAGTGAAGTGCTCTTCTCCATTTATCTACTTTTAGTAGTCCATACCATGGGCTATACCATGGAGCATGCAATACCACCTAACAACTATTAGTCACTCTTTTAAAAATAAGACATCTTTTCTATACTAATTGACAATAGTAATGATCCCCTTGCCTTCACTGGCTCTAACCTATGGGTTAGATAGGCTACCAATCGTCTTGTCATCTTGGTCAGTGGAAGGGGACATCACAACCCTGAACCAAAGACTCACAGTGATCCTATCCTTGATTAATGCCCTAACCCATTGTTTGTCTAAAAGGAAGGTCTCTTGAACAAATCACCAATCCAAGTTACAAGATTTGGAGTAGTATTATGCATTTTTCACATAAGACACGAAATAGAGCTTCTCCCAATACTAAGAAAGTTCTATAACCCTCTATGCAAACTGCTCCATGTTTATTACATGAATGGGAGATATGTCTTTACCCATGGAAGCTTTAGCAACTTTTGTCATGTCCTTAGCTTTGTATTCATCTCTAGTTATTTCTATTAGTTTAGGTAAGCATCATAGGGCAATTGTTAGAAAGGGGCAACAAGGAAGGTCTTCTATCATTTGCATGTGTCCTTGCATGATTGAAGACATAAAACATGAAGCCAGATTAATCATTGCCTTTGTGCAAAGTTTTGACTTAGGAAAAATGCATTATGTAATCTGATTTTAATTTGACTTAATGGAGGCACTTTTATAAAGTTCAAGTGAAATATAATTTAAGTGGTGGGTAATCTAATCTTGGCCATTGATCTCACCGGAGGATCTCATCCATTTATCCATAGTGAGAGTTAGGGTTTTTGCTTGGCCATTGAGTTAAAAGGAGATTGATTTGGTGGAGAGGACACACACACAGTTGCTTTGGCACACACATTGCCAGAGAGGGTTTTCTTGCTCATAGATTTTCAATCGGAGAGTGAGAGAGAAGTTTGTAGAAGAATTTTTAGAGAGTGAGACAAAAGAACTTTCCCGGAGATTGGCAGAGCTTCACAGGAAAATCGCTGGAGGCTGTACAATGATGCAAGCTGTGACGTAGAGAAACCAACGTGACGTCAGAAGACAGTACGTATGCGGCCGTACAAGTGACGCATGAGAGCATACAGGTGACGTCACCGTCCAATACGGCTGACGCAGAGGCGTGAGGGTGACGCAGGGGTCGTGTGGTCTTTGTGGGGTTTTTCCTCAACGAGTTTCAGTTGTAAGATTTTTCCAGGTTGGCTAAAATCAATTTTTTGGATTGTATTGTTCTATATCTTGCTAATAAAATATCTTCTCATATTGTTGTACCGATTTTCCCATCTTGGATTTTTCGGGGGTTTCCATACCCAAAAATATTGGTGTCTCTATTAGTGTGATTGCTATTATATGTTTTCTCAGTATGTATTTTCCGCCTCATTATTTGTGAAGAAACTCATTTGTGGTTAACAGTAATATNAGCAGATCTGAGAGAAAGCAGTAGCATTGGATAGATCGGGGGCATATCTATTGAAGACACAAACCTAGAGTTTCAGATCTAGGGTTTGATAGGTACACTTCATTATGGCCGTACAATGGAGAGTCGAGGATAGACTCCATGGGGCTCATAACTTTCCTACATGGAAAGAGAGGATCATAAGGATCCTGCATGTTAGTGATGCAGAGGAGCACATTGACTCCAAGGTGGCTGCACCCATAGATTCGACAGAGTTGGCTAGGTGGAAAGGTGGATTCTAGGTCCATGTTGATTATCTTGGATGGGGTGAAGGATCACACAGTCCCTCACCTGTCCGGGAAGAAGACCACATTAGAAATGTGGACGGCTCTGGAAAGCCTTTACCAGAGCAAGATCGAGAATCGAAAGATGGTGCTAGAGGAGAGACTGCGAAGCACCAAGATGGCCAAGGGTGAAGGATTGGTTCCTTATCTCACAAGGCTCACACAGATTAGGGATGACCTTGGAGCAGTGGGCTCTAAGACTGAAGATGAGGAACTAGTTCGGATAGCCCTCAATGGATTTTCTAAGCCATGGGACGTCTTTATCAAAGGCGTGGTGGTTAGGGAGAAGCTCCTCGATTGGCAAAGATTGTGGGATGACTTTGTGCAGGAAGAGACCTGTATGGGTCAAGGTTCAACTTCATCCAGCAGTGCCTCACAGATTGTGGACGAAGAAGCTCTAGCCCTAGTAGGAAAGAGCAAGGGTAAGGCAAAGAAGAAGAAGGGTGGTAAGAAGAACATTGACATGTCTAAGGTCAAATGTTTTATCTGCCACAAGCTAGGACACTTTGCCTTCTAGTGGCCAGACAGGAAGAAGAAGAACAATACCCAGATGGCAGGTTCTGTAGAGGTGTAGGAGTTCAGCAAAAACTTTGATGAGGACTTTTGTTTGAATGCTTGCATGGAAAGCACCATAGGCAACATTGTTTGGTACATCGACAGTGGAGCATCTTGTCACATGACAAGACATAAAAGGTTCTTCAAGAGCTTGCAGGAGGGTGGAGTAAATTCTCCACATTGATCTGGGTGATGATGCACGGTATCAGGCGCAGGGAGTTGGTACTGTTTCGTTTCAGAGGGAGTCTGGCAAACCCCTCAGTTTTGCTGATGTATTGTATGTTCCGGGGTTGACCAAAAACCTCATATCTGTTTCCACTCTAGGGACAAGGGATTTCAGGTGAAGTACCGAGATCAGAAGGTGTATATCAGGCCCAAGGGGTCAGATAGGAGTTTGGATCGGGTGATTGGGATCCAGAGCGGGAAGGTGTATAGACTACACCTCGAGTCTGCAAAGGCTCTGGTCAACAGTAGCAACAGTTAGGGTGAGTTGTGGCATAGGAAGATGGCACACTTACACCATGGAGCATTGCGACTATTGAGACAGGAAGTTATTGGAGTTCCTCAAGTACAGGGGGAGAAGCATAACCACTACAAGGGTTGTGTGTTGGGGAAGAACATCAGGAAGCCTTTCTTACAAAGTGAGCACAAGTCTAAGGGACCTTAGACTTGGTGCATTCGGATGTTTGCGAACCCATGAGTGTACAATCTTCCAGTGGCTACAGTTATTGCGTCACGTTAATTGATGACTATTCCAAGAAAACTTGGATCTATTTCCTGAATGCCAAGTTAGAGGTCTTCGAGCGGTTTCGGGAGTTCAAGACTGGTGGAAAACCAGGCCGGGAGAAAGATTCGGTTATTGTGAACAGACAACAGAGGTGAGTACACCTCTAATGAGTTAATGGAGTTTTGTTCATCGGAGGGGATCAAGAAGGAGCACACAGTTCCTCACACCCTGCAACAAAATGGAGTGGTGGAGAGGAAGAACAAGACATTGGTAGGAGTAGCCAAGGCCATGCTATTTGATGAGGGATTGCCACTATTCCTATGGGTTGAGGCATACATGACCGTTGTTTACATTCATAACAGGTGTCTGCACACAACTTTGGGGAGGAGGACACCCGAAGATGTCTTCATAGGCATTAGACCAGATGTGAGCCATCTACGCATATTTGGCAGTGCCTGCTATTGTCACGTTCATGTTGACACTAGGAAGAAGTTGGACCCTTTTGGTGAGAAGGGGTTACTTGTTGGTTATAGCGAGACTTCCAAGGCATACATGGTATATATTTCGGCTCGCAAGAGGATCATTGTGAGGAGGGATGTCTAGTTTGATGAGGATAGAGCCTTACGAAGATCTGACTTACCAACATAGGAGCAATCAGCACAGGACTCGGGGGTCAAGTTGGAGGAGCCACAGGTACAGGTATAGACACATGATACCGGTTCTAGTATTAAGAGGGAGTAAGGTGGACATAATCCTTTGGTCATTAACTTGGAGGATGAGCCACAACAGGAGGAGGATATCCAACAGCCGCAACATGTAGACACTAGGCCACGGCCTAAGTGGTTTAGGTCCACAGTTCAGGATTCTAGGCAGGTGACTCTTCCACAGTTCTCCATGAGGCGGAGCAAACCACTATATAGACTTAGCTATATGGCACTGATGACGGAGTTGATTAACTCCGAGCCTTCCAGTTTCAAGGAGGCTGCACAACATGATGTGTGGCAAGAGGCTATGGTTGAGGAGTATGACTCCATTATGAAAAACCAGGTATGGGAGGTTGTGCCGAGGCCAGAAGGAAAATAGGTGGTTGGGTCCAGGTGGATCTACAAAGTAAAGCATGCAGTAGACGAAAGCGTGGAGAAGTACAAGGTGTGTTTCGTGGCAAAGGGGTATTCACAGAAGGAAGGTATTGACTATGAGGAGACCTTCGCCCCTCTCACCAGATATTCTTCTATTTGGGCTATCATCTCATTAACAGCAGAGATGGGTTGGTGTGTTCATCACATGCATGTAAAGACTGCCTTCCTCAACGGAGTTATAAAGGGGGAGGTATTCATTGAGCAACTCGAGGGGTTCGAGGTGGAGAATATGGAGTTGCATATATGCAGGTTGCAGAGAGCTCTTTATGGGCTCAAGCAGGCATCTCGGGCATGGTACTCGAGGATTGACAGCTATCTACGAGAGATGGGATTCCAATAGAGTGAGGTTGACCACAACCTGTACTTCTTGTCAAGTGAGGTACCTCTCATACTGGTTTTGTATGTAGATGATCTCTTTCTTATACGAGATAAGAGGTTGATTGACCACTGCAAGTCCAACCTTGCAGTTGAGTTTTAGATGAAAGGCCTTGGGTTGATGCATTACTTCCTAGGTTTGGAGGTTTGGCAGAGAGATGGGTGATTCTTTATTGGATAAGGGAAGTATGCAGTAGAGATCTTGAAGAGATTCAGGATGGAGGATTGTAGGCCCATGTTCATACCTCTAGATACCAACTGGAGGAAGATTGATGCATCGAGTTCAAAGGAGTTTGTCGCCATCTTATCGGATCGCTCATGTATCTGGTCAACACATGACCAGACATTAGCTTTGTAGTCAACTCTTTGAGTTAATTCATGGTGGACCCTCGAAGAGTACATTGGACAACTACAAAGCATGTGCTTCGCTACATCAGAGGTACAGTGGAGTATGGGTTGGTTTATGAGCGCAGTGGGAGTGTATAGTTAGCAGGCTTCACAGATGCTGACTGGGCAAGATGTGTAGAAGATCGAAAGAGCACTTCAGGTTGCTGCTTCAACAGTGGGTCAGGGGTTATGTCTTGGTTCAACAGGAAGCAGAAGTGAGTTGCATTGAGCTCGGCAGAGGCCAAGTACATGGCAGCTAGTTTGGCTGCATGTGAGGGAATGTGCCTGAGAAAGTTGCTTTCAGGGTTATTTGAGTGTGAGCTAGAGGATACAGTAGTTTGCTGTGACAATCAGAGTGGCATCAAGCTATCTGAAAATCCAGTGTTCCATGACCGGAGCAAACACATAGACATCCGGTACCACTTCCTGTGAGATTGTGTACAAAAAGGAACCATTCGGTTGGAGTACATTCAGACAGATGAGCAAGTGGCAGACATTTTCACCAAGGCACTTTGCAAACACAGTTTTGTGAAGTTTAGAGACAAGTTGGGGTTGCTATCGAATCCCTTCCTTGTTGAGAGGGAGTATTAGAAAGTGGCAACAAGGAAGGTCTTCTATCATTTGCATGTGTCCTTGCATGATAGAAGACATAAAACAGGAACCCGGATCATTGCCTTTATCCAAAGTTTAGACTTAAGAAAAGTGCATTATGTAATCTAATTTTAATTTGACTTAATGGAAACACTTTTATAAAGTTCAAATAAAATATAATTTAAGTGATGGCTAATCTAATCTTGGCCATTGATCTCATCGGAGGATCTCATCCATTGATCCATAGTGAGAGTTAGGGTTTTCGCTTGGCCATTGAGTNTGCGTTGGCACACCATTGCTAGAGAGAGATTTTTGCTCATAGCTTTTCAGCCGGAGAGTGTGAGAGAAGTTTGCAGAAGAATTTTCAGAGACTGAGACAGAAGAACTTTCCCGGAGATCGACAGAGCTTCACAGGCAAATCGCTGGAGGCCGTACAGTGACACAGAGCAACCAGTGTGACGTTAGCAGACCATCCGCGGTCGTATAGCTAACGCAGGAGACCATATAGGTGACGTCAACGTCCGTATGACTGATTCAGAGGCCGTATGGCTGATGCAAAGACGCGAGGGTGACGCAGGTGTCGTGTGGTCTTTGTGGGGTTTTTCCTTAGCGAGTTTTCGTTGTACGATTTTCCCAGGTTGGCTAAAATCGATTTTCTAGATTGTATAGTTCTATATCTTGCTAATAAAATATCTTCTTAGACTGTTGCATCGGTTTTCCCATCTTTGTTTTTTCCGGGGGTTTCTATACCCAAAAACATTGGTGTCTCTATTGGTGTGATTGCTATTATATGTTTTCTCAGTATTTATTTTTCGCTGCATTATTTGTGAAGAAACTCATTTGTGGTTATATATATATATTGTGTAGCTCAAGATTGAGTTTTAAGGAAATTTACAACAATGGTCTATCTTTCACAAACTTTGCAAGTCCTGGACATATATAGTTATCATTAACGATCTTAACCAGTGTAGGAAAATATCACAAATACATTCCCTTATTCTTATGTAGAAAGTGTCGATGTCTTTGTCCAAGGCATTGAGAAACCTAATCGCTTGCATAACCATATTTCCATTGATCTTCACCTTGGCTCTACTGTAGCCGTTCCTCTTTAAACTAAAATTCGTCTTGATGGTGCTTGCCCTTCTTCATGCTTACTGTCATGGGATCCCCAAGTCTGACTTATGAGATAAGAGGGAACAAGTTTGCACCTTGTTTACCCACTACATCTATTATGCACCAAAGTCCTTAGAAGAGCATAAAATAACCAAGAGAGAGTAATCCACACCTTAAGAATAAAGAAAATAGATGAACAAGAAGCCTCTTCAAGGAAGCAACCTCCTTATACAATGTACTAAATACACGACAAGATGAGATGATTATACAAATGAATGTCATTTATTATAAATAGGAAATGAAGTGGTCATTATTTAACGTAATACTAAGCCGACCTAACCATGGCGCATAACTAATATAATAATAACAATTGATTGTTAGGGCCTCAACATAGCCCCCCTCTTAAAAAAGCTTTGCCCTCAAAGCTTATAATTGAGGGTGTTTCTTTGTGAATTGTTCATCTTCCTATGTAGCTTCTTTTGGAAGCATATTATTCCACTTTATTAAGTACTCCATAACAATTATATTCCAAAGAGAGAGAACATATATCAATAACTTTTTATGGTTCTAGAATCAACTTCCCTTCTTCATCTAATTCTGGTAGTTCTGTTTGCACTGGCATAGTATGTCCCAAAACCTTTTTCAAGCAAGATAATTGAAAAATATTATGGATGCGAGAGGGAGGCAAATCTAACTCATAGGCAACTTCTCCAATCTTGCGAATAATCTTGTAGGGTCTGTAAATTTTCGGAGCTAATTTTTTATTCTTCTTTTGTTTGAGAGTAGATTGCTTATAAGGTTGTAGTCTCAAATATAACCAATCACCTTTCTCAATTTGTATTTCACTTCTATGTTGATCCACTTGTTGCTTCATCCTATTTGTGCCATATGAAGGTTTTCTTTAAGGATTTGCAATGTTTCTTTAGTCTTTTCCATATGTGTATCCACTGCCTGTACTTTGGAATGATCATGCAAACATGATGTGATACTAGGAGTTGGATAACCATAAAGCGCTTCAAATGGAGTAATCTTTGTAGATGTGTGATAAGTGGTATTATACCACCATTCTGCTAAAGGAAGCCATTTGACCCTTTGAGATTGCTTGTTTGAAGAAAGCCAATGGAGATAACCTTCTAAACATTTGTTAACATTTTTTGTTTGCCCATCTGTTTGTGGGTGATATGCTAAACTCATAGCCAATGTTGTTCCCATTATCTTCCATAATTCTTTCCAAAAATTTCTTGTGAATTTTGGATCTCTATCGCTAATGATTACTTTAGGGAATCCATGAAGTCTATGAATTTCCTTCATGAACACTTCAACCACTTTAGTTGTAGTATAAGTACTTTGAATTCCACAAAAATGTGCATATTTTGTGAGCCTATTCAAGACCACAAAAACAATATCCTTACCTTGTGATTTTGGTAAACCAGTAATGAAGTCCATTGATATCTCTTCCCATCTTTGATTCGGTATGTGTAAAGGTTGAAGTAACCATGGAGGCTTAATTGTCTCAACTTTATTTATTTGACACACTTGACATTTTCTTAAAATTTTTGAATATCTTTCTTCATTATTTCCCCCCCAAAATCCTTTTTGATCCTTTGATAAGTTTTAAGAATACATGAATGTCCCACCATTGGAGAGTTATGATACTCCCTTAATATTTGTTCTTTCTACTTTGATTGAGGGCATACAAGTATTTTACCCTTGTACCTCTCTCTTCAATTCCCAAGGTTCCATAGATATATTGCCCTCTTTTAGACACTATATTTTTTGTCTAGTACTATTATCTTCTTTCATTCATGACGAGCTTCTTCCAATCACACAGGAATGGAAAATGTGATGAAATATAAGTTGGAGGATTCTTTTATTTTGGAAAGGGCATCTACTACCACATTTTCCTTCTCTCTTTGGTAGATTATTTTAATATCGAACCCTTGCATTTTTGATACCCATTTTTGTTGCTCTTTTGATGACACTCTTTGTTCCAAAAATACTCTAGGCTGTCATGGTTTGTCTTGACTTTAAAGTGTCTCCCAATGAGACATTGTCACCATTTTTTTATCGCATGCAAAATTGTTGCCATTCTTTCGCATATCTAAATTTGACCATGTCGTTTCCCTTAAAATGTTTACTTTCTCTAAAGCCAATGGCTTCCCTTCTTGCATCAACACTGCTCTAGTCCCTTGTTATGATGCATCACATTTGACTATGAATGTTTTCTTAAAATCACGTGTTGTTAATACTAGTGTAGAAGACATAACATCCTTTAAAAGTGAGAATGCCAAGGTAGCTTCTTCATTCCATACAAATAAATTTTTCTTCAAAAGAGATGTGAGTGGACATGCAACACGTCCATAATTCTTAACAAATTTCATGTAATATCCTTTAAGACCCAAAAATCCTCTCAAGACTCTTGATGTTCTTAGGAATAGGCCATTTTCTTGATAGCTTCAATCTTTTCAGGATCCACCTTGACCCCTTATCTTGAAACAATATGACCCAAGTCCTCTACTTTTTGTTTCCCAAAACCACATTTGGATCATTTTATATGCAGTTGATTGTTCTCAAGAATTTATGCCTTTTATTAGGAGTATTTTTGGGAATGAGTTCAATTTGATGTTCATGATCTCTAGATAGTGGTAGTCCTTTAGGAATATCTTGAAAGACTTTATGGTGCTTTTCCAGGGTATCTTTTAAGTCATTTGGAATATTTTCATCCTTATGCTTCACTTCCATAGAGTAAATTCTAGCAGTAACTCCACAACAACCCCTTTTAGGAACTTTTCCATTCTATGATGGTTGATGATCTAAGAGGGTGGAGATTTTAACCCTTTGAGTTCATATTGAATTCTTTCCAATTCAAATTTCATGAATAATTCATTGTAGTTTGTAGAAACTATACCCAAAGTTCTCAACCATTGAATCCCTAGAAGAACATCTACTCCTTAATCGGAACAACATACACGGGGCTTGATAGATTATAATCTCTCATACTAAGTTTAATGTTATGGCATTTCCCTCCACAATCAATACTCCCTCCATTAGCAACTAATACTCGAAAATTTGTCATTGGATACACAAAACAATTAAGACGCTTTGCTAACTTTTTATCAATGGAATTATGTGTACTACCTGAATCAATTAGTACTATGACCCTCTACTTCTTAATGTAACCCGCGATCTTATGTGTTTGAGATGCTGACACACTTTCCAAGGCATGAATTGATATTTCACATCGGTCTGGATTTATATTGTGCAGAATTTCTATATTTTTTTCTTTTTGTTGTTAGTTCAAAATTTCTTCCTCATCCATTTGTGTTGATGCATCTATTTCCTCCTCATTCTTCAAAGTAAACAATTTTGTTTGTTGACATTTATGCCTTTTAGATCATTTACTATTGCAACCAAAACATAGTCCTTTTGCTCTTCTTTCATCTATTTCCTTATGTTATATTCAAGTAGCTTGATGTAGTTTTGCTCTATGAGGCAAACTACTGTCTTTACTTCTTGTATATGTTCCAATTATAGACTTTTTTGTAGCCTTATCTTTGGCTTGGATATGGCAAGAATATTGTATAGCTTTCATAACATCTTCCGGTTTTAAGAAAAGATCATGTTTAATATCTTCTTTTAATTCACCCATGTAAGCTTTTAACAAATGTTGGTCACTTATTGTCACATGCCCCAATTTGCAAAAACAATTTAATGTTATTTGAGGAACATTGTGTTATATTTTATGCTAAGTTGTAATTGATGACCAAGTGGGGTCAAGAATAATTAATGTAATTCAGAATATTTTAATTATAAATAAATAAATGATGAGACAACAGCTTAAGGAAGCTGTTAAAAGAGTGTTAACTGGTCACTTGGTGGAGGAGACTGGGTGGAGAGTACACTGACAAGTGGCAACATTCTCAAACTACTTCCAACTGTTGGAGGTGGCAACTTCCCTATATTTGTGGTCATGATTCCCTAAGAAAGTGGAATTGGAGCAGGTGGCTCATTAAGTGAAAACTAACCCAGAAGACCTAGGCATTTTCTATAAAATTTCCCATTGAAGACAGCTGAGGCTGTTCATTCTGAGAAGTGATCATTCAGGGTGAATGTGTTGCTCATGAGAAATTCGATGGAGGGGATTACTGAAGTGAGTTTGAGGGGTTAACTGCCGAGGTTGAACTTATTGCAACTATTAGGCTGAAGTTCTTACTGCTGTGAGCAGATTTGGATCACTGAGGTAATTTGACCTGTCAGGTGATAGAAGGTCTTAAGGACATATCCTTCACCCAGTACTCTACCAGGAGGACTAGGAAACAGGCTCGGGGGTCCTGAGGAAGTGCAGTCTAAGCTTTCTCCAGGAGTTGGTTGGGAGGAACAACCTCTTTAAGCTGTTGTCACCTCATCATTGACAGGTTCTATTTGTTTCATGTTATTATATTTATTTACTGTCTTTAGTAAAATGTTTACTAGTTTTCAAATACAGGCATGTTAGTATTTTATTAGGGTTTATCAAGAAAAGAGTAACTGTGTATTGATGGACTTAGTAATTGACAGATTATGTTAGAAATAGTAGTAAATATGCTAAATGGGAAATAAATAGAAATAGATTTCCATACTGTATTTTTCCACGCCTGGCTTAGGCAGTACTCTAGTACAACTGGGTGTTTAGGTAGATATGATGATTCTTATTTAACCCTGAATGAAAAATGTAACTAAATTCTGCTATAGTTTGCTTATGATTTTATTCTGTAAAGAAACAGTAAACACTCTATCTATTGAATGTATTTAATTAAGACAAGAACTGAACATAGGTATATAAAGATTTTTAGTAATCATACTACATATAGAACTATTTTAATACTATTATTCTTTATAAACACAATAGATACAGTTTAACAAATAAACATAGGAATAATAAATAAACTATCACTTAGGGTTTAGATTTAGATAGATTTCAATAAATTCTCATAATAATTTATTTCCAGACAATATCTGTCTCGCTATTAAAACAAAAGTTTCTACTGTAACCTCAAGGCAACTACCTAGGTTATTGAAAGATAAACTTAATCCTATTCTCAAGCTTGCAGTATTTACCCTAAATCTTCCTTTATAAGAATTATAATAGCTGCAAAAATCATTGAAGGAAAAATAATAAAACAAAGCTAAGAATTTTTCATGTAAAATTTATTCTTTCACCGAACTGTAGGGTATACTTAAAAATTAACCCTTATGAGCCAAACAGAGTAATAATAGTACTCTTAACACAGTAAAAATTTCCATAAATACATTGCACTGTAAATCCTTTTAATTACATGATAATAATTAAAATAATACTATTACCATTTATTAAAACAAAATCAAATAGGTAGAAATGGCTTATTGCCTTTAGAATTACAGGTTAAGACTCAGGCCTGTCCAAATCTTAACTAAAACAAAATAATATATATCGAACAGTAACAACTCATTAATGCCGGGTAAAAACCCTTATCAGGTTACATGTCTCAACTGGTTAATAGTCTTCCTCTTCCTTTAAAATCTATTTTTAAAACCTAAAAATTAACCAGACAGAGGTCGACAGCCTCGTAGGGCTTAGAGCTGAGCTCTATCAAAAGAAGTAAAAGAAGTTTACGTTGTTCAGGCCGTAAAGGCTTAGACTTAAAACTATTTTATCACGGCTACTATAGCCTTCATCCTCCCTGCATAAAAATACCCTCTACGGGTTTCGAAACTCATACAGAAACAAGCAAGCAAGAAACAACAAGCTAGCAGGTAAACTGAGGCCGTGCCTTTTTCAACCGCAAAGAACCTAACTTCCAACCACCACAACAAATTGCAGGAAGAAACCCTCGTTTGCAACCGGGGCTTACCAAATGAATGCTCAAGTGGAACGTTGAAGGAGTAAGCTTGTTTCCACCTACAGAGCCGGGAGAAGGACCTGCAAGTTTACAAACCATATTATCATTACAAATCTTTCTTAAAATTTGTAAAACCCTTTTATAAAAACTAACCTAAAAATGAAACGAGTGTAAGTCTTTACCTGTAAGCTTCTCCTTTTGAATGAAGCTGAGGTAACTGACCACCGTGGATCGATTTGGCACCGGCCAGAAGACAAGAAGACACCGAGTCACCACTGCAAAGGAAAATGAGAAAATCAACTCAACCAGATGAAGAAGTACTCTTGCTCGAGCTCTGTCAATCAGTTTGCAGGCTCAAGACAAACACAGTCCTCGAGTCCTAAAGAAAAATCAGTATCTACACTCGCTGTAAGCTACTTCAACCTTTAAAGACCAAAAACCACTCACGACCTCTCTCAAAATAGTCACAACGTTTGGTTATGGAAACAAGCTATCAAGCTTGAAGGTGGTTACAGGTTTCCAATGGTCGCGAGCTCTCAGCGCGACCAACAAGACGGAGGAACCCTCGCTCTGCAAAACAAGTGAGTAGGGTTTTAAGTTATAAGTCAACCCTTGTGTGGATAAAACCATCTCACGTATCCTTCTAAATATTTTCTCCAGTGTGGGTAGAGTTCCATAGTCAGCGTTACAACAAAATGATTTACAATCAAACCAACGATCATTATAAACTATGCATTATATGATTGCCAATATTATGATAAAACCATGGTGTATCGATACTCAAGGGATCAACTATAGGTTATAACATGAATACTTTCTGTTTATTCTAGAGATTCCTTTGATAATAAATCAAATTTAGATAGTTATGTTTTTAGCTAGGGTTGATGGAAATAGTAAGAAGAACATGTGTAACTTATAATCATAGTAAGAAGAAGAGCCATGGACTTTTGGAACTTAGCCTTGAGTTACATTTTAAGGAGTGTTCGGTTAAATGAAGACCAAAAACGATAAAGAAATCCCAATAAAATTCTAACAACTTAAAGATGAATTTATAATTAAAAGCATAAGTAACTTGATCATTCATTAAGAGAAGGATGTTTATAGAGTCCTGAAAGGAAGGTAGCTGCAAGAAACACCAAACAGTATGGAGTGAGTTAAGTGTTGGACACACCAGGAACACAGAGAGGGGGGGGTGAATCTGTGTGTGCAGTCTTTATTACTTTTTCAACTTTTATAATCAACAACTTATTCAATATTATGCATTATCACATTATCATTATATCATCATCATATCATCATCACCACAGAAAGCATAGCAACACAGTACACAAGATTTTTACGTGGAAACCCAAGTCCTGGGGGGAAAACCACGGAAGCCTTTTTAAAATAGTTTTCCAGAAATAATTGGAAGGAAGCAACAACCCCCTTATTACAAAGACTTCAATTTTCTAGCTTCAACTGGAAGGAGGCTACGACCCCCTGATTTACAGGCTGCGACCTGAAGGAAGCTACCAACTCCCTAGTTTTCCGGCTTCTATCGGAAGGAGGCTACGACCTCCTTTCCTTGCCCCGTCCTGCCACCCTGATATGAAGATAGAAACAGCTGAACCACAACCGCACTGATCCTGTGGACCTGTTAATCAACACTTGTGCTACACTGCACAATCTATACCACACTGCACAACAACTGCCACTATTAGCCACTGCTCATTATCTGATCACTACTCATCAACCGATCACTGTCCACTGTATCACAATACTTATCAACATGTACAATCAACCTGTACCAATCAATCTGTTTCTCACATCAACCAACTCAGTCAATCTGAGTTTGCACACCAAACTCAGTCCACCTGGGTCAAACCAACTGCTCATACAACTCATCCAATCTGAGTTAGACCAACTGCACATAAGGCAACTTGTGCCAATCTTCCTCAACTGTCCCAAGATGCTTGTGTACCTGTGCCAAATCAATCATATATTTGTGTTAACCTAATTAAGTGCTTTGACAGTCAACCAACCCTTCTTACTTGGCCTAGTTCATCAAGTAAAAGACACATTTGAGCAACCAAGAGACTTCACATACTGTCAACCAAACTTTTTCCAAACACACTCAACTCAATGACTCCATAACCAACCTCAATCACAGTCAAGGAATACTTGACAGTTGAACATGATATACTTCAACCAAATAACCTCAACCAATAAGATAAAAGACTTAACCAACTATGTCAAACTCAATCAATATCATAAACTCTTAGACACGAAAGGATTTTCCACTCTACTCAAATCAAGTCAACAAATCAAACAAATATCAAGCAAATAATCACTTACAACACTGTCAAAGGTTGTCATTAACAATCCAGCTCCACTTAGGTTAAAGACACAATGATCAACACTTGTAAAACTAGTTTTCAAAGAAAACGTTTAGGTTGATCAAATAAATAACTCACAATATCTAATACTTACATGTCAACTTCTCATTCAATACTACACTTATACAACAATCAAGATAAACACCAAGATCTATCCAAGATAATCATCAAGATCTATATCAATATCACATCAAGGTATATGCTAAGAAAACCATCACCATAGCTTCCATAACATATTGAATGCCTTTAAAGAGATATACCAATATATAGCCTCACATACTAAGATCAAAGATGAACTCTATCCATGAGAGACATGTGCCATTACAAGAGAAATCGTGAAGCACAAACCATACCTTATTGAAGATAACAAGATGGAGAAAAAGTAGAACACCCAAAAGAAACTATATATCCTGTCATCACATAGCCCTTGTAACAAGCTTTCCAACGAGCCAAAAATTTTGTAATTCCGATTTCGTATGAGAAAGTTATGCCTATTTTAGTGAAGATGGCCAGAAATTTTTCTGTCACACAATTTCGCACTTTTCTCCAAAATGTGCGAAATTCGTAAGAGAAGTGGTGATGAAAAAATGAAATGCTTGATATTCTATTTATATGGGTTGTAGAGAAAAAAATATTACCTTGAGCCGACATGCAATTCAAAATTACAAATAATTAAATTCTCTTTTGTTTAGTCGGCTCACCCAAAAAGGTGGGGTACCCCAACTTCAAAAATTCATATCTCTTCAACCGTAAGGAGCCACATGACATGCCACCTACCGTTGGAAATGGAACGATAAGGGCTATCTCCCCATGATGGGTTTATTTGCAATCCCATGGTCCAATACCCTTAAAATATTCAATTTGTTTAGGATGTCAAAGACCCCACACACAAGTGTGCAAAAGACCATACCACCAACTACAAGAGTTTCAAAGTCTTCTTCAACATATCAAGGCACGTCCATGGGCTCTACCTCCATCTAAATCCCAATATCCAT
>LPNX010115540.1:229042-340827 GCA_001517045.1 Pseudotsuga menziesii
AGCTAATTAAAAACGGTGACTCGGAAGCTGCAAAGGGTAGCAGGCTGCGGGCAGTCTCTAGGCGCATCGACGTCCTCCTTGTGAGCACCGGGCCATTGGGGTTTGACCTGTGAGCTAGGGGTGGGCTTTGCTCCCACCTGTTGAGCGCAACAGCAATCCCTCTTCGGTTTGAGAAGAACTAGATCGGGGTAGTCACACCACCGGATCTAAAACTTAATCCAAGAAGAACAACTTTAATAAAATTAACTAAAATAAACCAAGAAGCATTTCAAAACCGGTTCTACAACATATTCATTTCAAGCACTCTTTCACTCCAGCATTGCACTACAACTCTTTACTTTCAATTTCACTTTACTTTTCAAGTTCATATACTTTTCAGTTCTACGATTGTTCATGGGGTGAATGCTTAACTATTGTTTAAACTGTAAATATTTCACTTGATTTGTTATTCTTGATAAATTTAGATCAACTGTACATTGCCGAGATATCTTGATTCGTTATTGTGTCATTTGTTCATCTATTCATCTCATTTGTTAGACTGTAGATAATTATCTTTATTTCTTTTGTAAGCTTGTAACTCGTAATCTTTTGACTCCATTTAATTTAGGCACTGGTCTTGTAATTTTGTAATCTCAGTAAAAGATCCCTTTAACTAATAGTTAATAAATATGGAACTAATTTTCCTGTAGGGACTACCCCCCTTGGCTCTGTTGGGATCTAGCCTAAACGGAGGAGTTGTGGACTGTGGTGACAGTGGTTCCCAGCTCTAACTTGCCCCCAAGGACACACAAAACGGGTTGGAGACTTTCCCGTGTCATAAAGTGTGTATTAGGTGGCAACAGGTTCCAACACCTAAGTCTCCACATGCAAGAGTATCAAGATCTAAGATTGTGGACTCAAGGACCTCGCAAGAACTTAACAACGTCAAGACCATCCAATGCAAACAATGGGATTCACCATCAACACATCAAATACTTTACACACATGAGCCACATCATCCATCCAACAACTAATCAAGAGACTAAGACAAGTACAAGCATAACAAGTAGCACAAAGACTAGTAACCAAATATCAACCATGAGCAAGGAACTCGACAATGGACTCAAAATGGGACCAAGATACAACTTAGGGGCACTTGAGCAAGTCAAATGGGTAACCAGGGCTTTTGTCATTGTTCCAAGGCCTCCAAGGACTTCAAGCTTGGGCTTGGACAAGGTCAAAAGGGCTCCTCTTGCACAAAACAACCACAAACTAAACACTAACCCTCAGGGGCTCCACAAGGAGCACCAAGGACTCAATAGTTGGCATCAATGACAAATTAATCAACATTAAGCCCAAGTCGTGAGCTACATTCTGTCTAAGGAAATTATAAATAACCATTACGGTAAACAAAAATAAAAGTGTTCTTTAGAATTTTAAATTATAATATTCAGTTGATTGGAGGAACATTGGATAGTACTTGTTCTTGCAACGTTTTAACCCATGTTTATGTAGTTGGTAAACGTCATTATGGAGTTAGTTATAAAAACAAACTATGGAGTTGCAACAACAGAAAAAGATTAACATTACCTCCTTGAAGACAAGCAGCATATTAAAACATTTTTCTAAGACTAGCATCTTAATCATGCTAGGGAAGTAGCTTCTCGACTTGAATTTAAATAACACCCTACTGGATCATACGCTTACCTGCTAAACTTGTAAGGAACCAACAATCCATCTGTGTTAGCGTAAAGCTAAGTAAGCCCCGATCACACACAAGAATTCTTTCCCTACTTGACAAAAGAAAAACATTAGTATATCTAGCAGCAACAAATACAAGTTCTTTTATAATTCTGAAAGAATTACAATTGCTAAGTCATTAACAGCCCTAATGCAAGTTTTTAAGATTACACCTTTAGTTTACAGGTTTTTATAAAGAAGAAACCACTTGATCTTTTATAAACTGTTTCATTTTTCCGCTAACCATTAGCAGGTACTTAGCTGCGACTTTAGACATTTTATGTTACTTGAAAATTTTTATGTCTCAAATTCTCAATATGTCACTGGGGCAACTCCCTTTTGTTCTCTTTCTCCTCTTCTTTAAGTTTTGAATTATGAGGAAGGCCATCTTTTCGAGATTCTTTTTCCACTCCTTTTCTATCTCACTTTTTGGTTTATCAGTTGAAAAGTTGTCATTGACTTATCATTCAATTCCTTCAATCTGTCATTCAATTTCGACAAGTCGTGTCTCGTTCCTTCATTTTTCGTTATGAGTCATGGTTGAGCTTTCGAGAGGTTTAATGGGTGTAGAATTTTTTGCTACACCTTTTGCCATCTAATCCCAATGATATTCACTATACTTCTCTGTTTATTGTTTATCATACATCTTGAGTCACCCAAAATAGATATTCCAATCAAAAGTTATGCAAGTTTCAAGTTAACATACCTTTAATAACCTTGGTTCTGAGACTATCTTGCTGGCCGACTTTCAACTAAGGTAACACTTCAATTTCAGCCCCTTGATTTTTTATTTTTTTTCTTGTAGTATTCTATAATATGTCGTCTTCGCAATGTCACAAGTATGACCTAATTCTGATGTCCCAAGAAAAAGTTATGGTAACTTTACAAAAACTTGTTTTTTTTGTTTTGTAGGAGAGTGAAAGTGTATGGCCTGTCGCATGTCCAATTTTTCGGATATGATTCTGAAAATTTGTACCACGAATATTATGGTCTGTCTACTATTAGTTGCAACAAATCTCACTCAATTTGGATCTTTCAAGCTTCATATATAACAGTTTTGCCTGGAACACTAGTTTGAGACTAGTTTTTGGAATAGTAAAAATCCCTATTTTGCATAGGGTATAGCTTCACACCTATATTGAATCAAGACTTGAAAATCATACCATAGATAGTTTGCTATTTCCTTTGCAGCCCTCCAAGTTTTGCTGTCTAAAACATCCCAGAAAAAAAAGCGACGACAAAAATGCCAAGATGACTCATGTTGGAAGCATCCAAGCTCTAACACCAATTGTTATGCACCAAATTCCCCAAAAGAGCATAAAATAACCAAGAGTGGGTAATCTATGCCTTAAGAATGAAGAAAATAGATGAATAAGAAGCCTCTTCGAGGGGTCAACCTCTTTATGCAATGTACCAAATACACAATACAAGATGAGATGATTATATAAATGAATCTCCTTTATTATAAATAGGAGATGAAGTGGTCCTTATCTAGCCTAATACTGGGCTGACCTAACCATAACTAATAAATAATAATAAATGATTGTTAGGGCCTTAACAATATCAAAGGATGAACTGCAATGCTTAATATCTTTACTATCTTGTAATCTGAACCAATGCTTTGAAACTTTGCAAATTTGTCTTTGACTGTTCACAAACTAAGAGTTTTGTAGACTAAACGATAATTGTGACAAGGCAGATTTACTGTTCACATAATCACATAAGTTGTCGCATGGAACAATCAAATATTACTCGAAATGAACATCAATTTACACCAGTGTTGCAAATATCTTCGATTTCTCCAAGTTTTTCAGGGTGTCGATTTGTCCAATATTTTCAGAATTCTTCAATTCTAAGTTTATTCTTGCCAATACTTTTAGATATTTTCCTAGATATTTTCGATAAGTTTCCTTTCAAATCCTCATAGATATATTCCCCAAAATGATATTTGCAACATCGGTTTACATTACTAAATATCGGGACTCCAATTTGACTTATTCCCAAAAGCATATTGGGAATTGCAATTGAAAAAGTTCTAATCAAATATCTCACCATACAATTCTAAAGAGTATCAATTATGGGGTGATTGACCCTTTTACAATGTGATATTATCGTTCAAGAGTTCAACGGGTCTTATTGTCTTGTTTCGTCAACTAGCACAACATCAAGAGTAACTCCTCAATCAAAAACTACAAGTGAGAATGAAGACATACCTATCTCTTAACCATGCTTTGAGTGTTGTTTGTACAACATCAGGAATCCTTCTTCGGACTTGTGGTCTGTATCAAGTCGGACTTGTGGTTTGTATCAAGTCCTATATATATCCTCATGTATTGAGGTGGTGATGCTTGTATTGTAAGTCTTGTGGTTTGTATCAAGACCGTCGACTTGTGGTTTGTATTAAGTCGGGACTTGTGGCTTGTATCAAGTCATTTTGATTCTCATAGATGGTACCCTATGAGAATGGATCTCCAATTGTGGAGATGATCTTGTGTTGTATCAAGATTGATGTCTTGTGTTGTATCAACACCATGGACCTTCATTTGTTGAGGTGGTTATACTATGTGATGTATTACTAGTCATGGTCACCAAATGTTATAAGTCTCCTTTAGGGCTTAGCTACCCCAAGAGTGATATACTTTAGCATATATACGACTCAGGGTAATACATATGATCATCATTATGTATGGAATAATTCTTCTGAGTATGATATAATAAGATGGATAAATAGTACACATATGGACCATGCATTAATTATTTAATGATAATGAGATAAAGCATAGAGAAAGAGAATTCGAATTTCCCATGCAAATGTCTGAGTGAACATAAGCTATAAAGCTTCAGTTAAATATGAATGCCTTAATTAGTGCTTTAGTCAAAAGTATTAGTTGAACTATTAAATTTTAATGAATGTAATCTATTAAGTAAAGAAGAGCTTTATGTTCATCAATCAGCTCGCATTAGTTAACTAAAGAGATCCATGCAAAAGTTAATAATAGAAATTGTGCATGGATGACACTAATTGTGAAGCATTAAATACATTCAGTTAGTCTCCTTAATGTATGGTCATGCATTCAGTTGAAGATTGAGTTTAGTTCAGTTAGTTCACATTTAGTTCAAGAAGTTCACATTTAGTTCAAGTGATTTAAAGCTAAATATAGAAGGAGGGCACATATCTTGTGCATGCAAGATAATCTGAAGTGTCAGTTTGGCATCGGAGCTTAGAATGGTGCTAATGTTTGCATGGAGGAAGTTTTAGTTAAGCTCCTCCTCATGAATGCGCTATGTGATGCTCCCAAGAGCTTTCTAGAGCTTACCACTTGCCTTCTTCTGCATGCTTGATGTTTTGACTTGTTATTAATATGCTAGGCACATGGCAAGTTCAATACAGTGGCAAACAATTGTTTTTTTTACGGTTGCATTGGATCTCTCTTCTCTACTGCTAAGGTGTTATCTCTCATTGGGGAATCTGCTTATGTGTTGTAAACCATTTTCTGCAAATCTATCTATCATACTCAAAGAATTGCTGGGTTTTTCATCCTCCTTGTTTGGAGAGTTTTCCCACGGTATATCTTGTCATCAATATTTTATGTGGTTGATTTATTCATGAGATTCATATGTTGCTGATATAAAGACTAATAAGTGGCTGATATAAAGATTTTTATGTGGCTGATATAAAGTTTCGTAAGTACTAAAATTGTTTAATAAAAGTTTTAAAGTTCAAGCAACTATGATTTTATTCAAACATTCACATTGAGGACAAGGCACCCTTTGTAAAGGACATGTAATGTATATAAAACTACACTACATAGTACATCTACATTCCATAATAATAACAAATGTTAGTAAATAATAATAATTATATCATAGGTCATGAGTCTTGTCTCTTCAAATTGTGTGTAAAACTTGACTTGCCACTGTGTTACCACCTGAGTTGCACTCGGTTGGGATTTCAAGTGAGCCGCCAAAGATGAACAATTAGTTTTTCAAATTCCGAGTTCAAAAGTCCATGCAGGCCTTCCTAGGCCCTTTTTATTTTTTTTCTTTCTTAACATATTCATACCCCATGGGAATTGTAATAAAATGGCTTAGCATGACGACTTTATGTAAAAGGTTTGGTTTCCTAAGACTTAGTCATGAACACACTATTTCAGGGTGTTGTTTCCTTGTTAGTCATCTATCGTTTTTAAATGATAAATAATTTACGAGTTTTTTCACTCAAGCCTCCAAAGCTGGAATAATTGTCTAGGTGGTTAGGCCTTGGGAGGCTATTAAAACCTAAGTGTCGATGTATATTACTATGCTAATCATTATTTTGAGTCATTATGAACATGTACTAAGTCCCCCATAGTTTTTTTTTTAATTTTCGAAAAAAAATATTTTTCCCGTTTTTACAGGCTTATTTTTAATAAGTTAAATGTAAAATTTCGTAAAGTCATAAAAGTGGGTCTAGGACGTTGTTTTTGCCATGGGAGTGTCCGTTTTCTAACTGAGAGCACCCACTTAATTCCTAAACCCACTTTCCAAGTTTTTGAGTAATTATTTATCTCCAAAATTAATTATTACTCGAAAAACCCAAAAAAGACAAAAAATTTGGAAAAAAGAAAAAATTTGCAACTCAAAAAATAAAAGAAACTTGTTGAAATCAATTTTTATGACTTGGCAAAGTAAAGTGGCAAGTACCCGTGCAATCTTGGAAAGTCAAACACTGTCGTTTAGGAGATATTCAATGCTTTGGCAATTTCCTCATCCAAGTGGGGTACATTATCCAAGGTGGGGGCATCTAGTATGAGTTAGCTCTCGTATTTGGCAAGTGATGTTTTTGTCACAGAGATGTTTCCATCCTCCGACCAAAAAGCCCTCAACGCCAACTCTTTCCTCAATGCCTAGCTCTTTCCTTGAGCAAATGCGCCTCCCCCTCATGCTGTGTTTTTCTATTTAAGAGAGCAAGTTCTCTTCATTTCGAGATGACAAGTGTGGAACCTATACACATGTATTCTTTGTATCAATTGTTGAATTATTGAATGAAATCAAAAGCCTTTGGAGGCATACTTGTGTTGGGCATTAGTGGTGATTTTTTGTGTTACATGAGGTATAACTGTATTGGCTTCTTGCTACATTCTTTGTATTGGCTTCTTGTAACGTTTCCATTGACGATAGGCTTGTACAATGGAGTATATTGCCTTGTCATAGGTGGGTTACCTACGAATTGAATTAGAGAGTATCTCAATATGATATGCCATCGAATGTTCTTGCTGAGTGAGGATTGCATCGATAGCATAGTCAGAGGCATCTGTCTCAATCTCAAAAGGTTGTTGCAGGTCTGGCAGAGTAAGGACTCGTGCAGAGCAGAGGTGTCGATTCAGGTCCTCGAAGGCTTTTTGTTGTGATGCACCCCAAGCAAACTTGGCTTTGGCTCCACTCTTGGTCACTTGACTAAAGGGCTAAGTGATGTGAGAGAACACTAAAACAAATTTGCAGTAAAAGTTAGGGAGGCCCAAGAAGCTGCAAAGCTCTGTTAGAGTTGTCTGGGTTTGCCAATCATGAATGACTTGGATCTTGGCTAGGTCCACATGCACCCCATATTCATTTACGATGTATTCCAGGTACTCAATTTTCTCCATGTCGAATTAGCATTTCTTTAAATTGGCATATAACTTGTGTTATCGTAGGGTGCTTAGGACTTGCTGAATGTGGTGTAAATGTTCCACCCAAGTTTTGCTGAAGATGAAGATGTTATCTAGATACATGACCACAAAGGAGTTTGTGAACGAACGCAAGATATCGTCCATCGTCTTCATGAATGTTGCTGGAGCATTAATCAAGCCAAAAGGCATGACCAACCACTCAAAAATGCCTTCTTTAGACTTGAAGGTTGTCTTCCATACATACTTTGCTCAATCGAGACTTAGTGGCATCCCAACTTCAGATCAATCTTGCTGAAGAACTTGGAACCCCTCAACTGATAAAAAATAGTTGAATCGACAAGAATAGTAACTATACCTGTTATAATTCGGAGTCGATAAAAGAACCAAAGTCAACCAGCAGTATGATCTTTAAAGTCATAGTTTTCCGTACTCTTTAAACAAGTTTCCGTCGCAAGCATGAATTGCATGTAAATAGAATAGGTGCCTAAGTTCAGAGAACTAAGAAAGCCTGTAACAAGTAAACACCTTTACCTCTCAAACCGTCATGGGAGAACGAGTCTCGCCACTCCGCCCACTTTGTTTCCGCAAACAAAGTTAAGTTAGGACTTCATAATTAAAAAGTGTGACAATGCAGAAAGGACGAAGCATATAAATCCGGTGATGACACATAAGCGACAAAAGTGTAAACATAATACTAAGTAGTAAACAACAGTACAACATCATAAGTAAAATGCATTAAAACTAATGACTGAAAGTAAAAGACAGAACGTAAGAACAACTTACGAATAAATAGAGGTACATGAAGTGTACGATAGAGTTCCGTAAGTGAATAATGTTCCGTCTAGGTAGTTTCTACTAGCCTATAATTTTTTTGTTCGATTTTTGGGGCCATTACAAGTGGTATAAGAGCCCAGTTTCAATACTTAGAGACCTATGGGCACACCAATCATTCACGTAGAGAAAATAAAGTATGTTAATTAAATATCTTACTAACAGAAATTTTTCTGTCATTTAATTTTTTTTGTGTTGATAGGAAATTTTTACAGCACTGATCAGTCTATGAATACTGAGGAAGAAAATAGTCGTCAAGGAAAGATGACTACCCCCACTCTGGAAGCGGAGCTGGTGGTAGAGCTAAACTCTGATGTTTTGAAAACTTTACACAGTCTTAAAGCTGAATTGAAAAGTTTCAGAGAAGATAGTCTGAACGAAAGGAAGGAACAACAAGCTATATCATTAATCCAAGGGATTAGGTATTGGTTCTTAACTTTCATCTTTTTCAGGGCTTTGTGATCAATGCAAAGTCGCCATGTCCCATCCTTTTTCTGTATCAACACAATTGGCCTCCCACAAGGTGAGGAGCTTGATCGAATGTGGCTTTTTTGGATGAGCTCTTGAAATTGAGACTTTATTTCCTCATTCTCCTAAAGAGAGCGCCTATATATTGGGCCATTAGGTAAAGGAGCACCAAGCATTAAATCAATGGAATGTTTAACTTGGCAGTGTAGAAGCACTCCTTTTGGCAAAGCAAAGATATCTCTATATTCTTCGACAATCTTGTCTACCTGCTTCTGCTATTTAAAGAGACCTTGTGCTAAGGTTGGGGTGGTTGCAGTGACCTTTCGTCCACCTTCTGATCAAACCATGAAGAGGATGTTGATGAAATTGTCATTGATGCCAACATGGACTTGCAGTGGCCCCACAAGTTGTCATTGATGCCACCAAGTCCCTCTTGCAGTGCACAGGTATGGATGATCCCAGTATCCTCACATCCAGTACCTTGGAGCCCATACAGAGATGGGTTGTGCTTTGAAGCACCTTGTACCCGGTGACAAGGTCCTTGTACCCACAAGGATGGATCTTGGAGCCACCACCTTGTAGATGATGCTGAAGACCTTGGAGATGGTGTTGAAGCCCTTGTAGATGATGGAGAAGCCCTAGATGGGTTGAAGAAGCATTAATGACCCATTATGTGGTCATTCATGCTCTGATAGTGTCATGGTACCCTAGGAGAAAGTTTGGCAACCCCACATGTAATGGCATGATGGATCTTGACCCTTGGAGGTCCCCTTGCATGGTTGAGGTGGTTGAAGAAGTCCATGAAGTCCTCTGCTTTATGAAGTAGCCCTGAAGAAGTCCTTGGACCCACACGATGAATTAATGGTCCTTAAATCCTTCAAGATAATGTGTGGGTAGATGGGGCATTAGAACCCTTGGAGATGGTCCTAGGGCATGAGAAAGTCATTGGACCCACACACTTGGTGGTTTAATGGCTCTTGTACCCTTGTAGGAGTGGTGAAATTGTTATGGGTTGATGGCACACATGCCTTGGTCTTGAGGTCCTTGGTCCTTGATGAACCCCTTGAGGCTTGTGGTGAAATTGAAGGTACATATGGCAATCTTGATGACTTGTGGTTAATTACAACAAACCCTAAAACCATTTCTAAATGGTAAGGTTGACTTTGAAGACACAACCCTATGAATTTTAATGATGTGGCAAAGAAATACATGCAATGGTAAGGTTTGACCCTTGAAGGAAGGGTTTGTGTGACAAAAAATACAAAATAAAATAATAAAAATACTTACCTTGTTGACTTTTGAAGTCGGCCCTAGAATAAGGAAGTGGACAACGTTAAGACTATATAAACACATCACCTTCACACTTCAAAGAATATCCAATGAAGAGGAGCAAGATGAACTTGTTGGCTGAGGAAAACTCTGGTGGAGGAGCAGTCAACTGTTTAGAGTTTGGAGGCAGCAACAGAGTTAAAGAACAATCCCAATTTTTCAAGGTGGCTGAGGAAACAATGAACTGTGGAAAGCTCGCTGCTGAGGCAAGTAATTCGTGGAGCAGTTAAACATTCCCGAGTTTGGGATAGTGTGAAGATTTTTTTCAGCATATAAGCAAGCTCTAGTCCCAAGTTTGACAGGGTGTAAAACAATTAGAGAGTAGACTGAGGCTACTCAGATCTGAGAATTACAGAGAGAGTCTGACGTCGAAGGCCTAAAACAATTCGAAAATTGCAGGCCTATAACAATTCGAAAATTGCAGACTTTAACAGTCCGAAAATTGCAGACTTAAACAGTTCGAATTTTCCACAGAGGTATTCCTCAAGTTTTTGAACAGTCTAAGTTCTTCATTTTCTTTTGTGTTGGATGATGGTCACTTAGGGTTAAAAACCTTCTAAGTTCATCCACAGTGGCGTCTTTACAGTAATGTACACACAGTTATGAAGGTATGTTAATCTGTGAACAATCATATGCTTATAGTGATATACAGTGAATGCATATGATGTATACAGTGAGACAGGCAGTACAATGTTGTGATCTATACACTTTGATGATGCATTCTGGATGTTGATGTACACTCTATAATAATAAAGTATGATATGGTATGAAGATGCATGCATGATGCTCTCCTATGCACAATGACAACCACTATAAGTGTGAACAATATTGATTGTTTACAGTGGTGAAGAAACAGTCATACTCCACCATGATGATGCTTTGATAATGATGCAAATGATGTATACCTTATGATTGTGTGATGCATACTCTACAATGATTGTGATGTTGATGATGCGTTGTAAACACTATGATGATGCATGCACAATTCAAACTTCATCTACAACAGTCACAAGTTTGATGTCATCTACAGCAGGTTGAGCAGTATTGAACAGTCTGAGTTTGGGGTCTTCTACTTGTCATGTCCCCAATTAAATAATTTCCAAATAAGACTATTTGCAAATAATGTTTCACCAACCTACTGGTTCCCTAGGTTGAGATGGAGACATAAATTTTGTAATAAGGGGCTATGGGACCCAAAAAGACTTTAGTTTACCATATTCACATTTAAATGGGTCACATAAATGATAAATGCTAAGAAAATAATGTGGCATGGGTTCATGAAGACACTTGGAAGCTTGTGGAGCCTTTGGGTGACTAGATTCCATGCACACTCGGCAAGATTTCATCCAAATTCGAACACATGGGTAATGTAACATTATTGGATGGTTATGTGGTGTTAAATATCATATAATGAGATAAGTAATTCGAATTGTTAAAGAAGGGTAACTCCCATGGAAGAGGAAGATACTAGAAGACAAGGCGTGCCACTTGGAAGGAGACTCTATGCACTATATGACAACAAATGATGGAAGATTCTATGACAAGTATGACAAATTCAGACCTGATTGCTGACATATGAAAAATCTGACATTTTAGGGCTAAAAATAGCCACCAATAGGTCGAATTTGGGGGTTAGAGGAATCCATTCGAATTGGGGAAAGACTTGGAGCACGAAGAGGAAGACAAGTGTCATGAGAGTTACTAAACCACTAAAATGAGTTGGAGGAAGATCATGGAAGAAAATTCGACCTTAGGATGCCTCATGAAGTTAATAAAAGGATGTCATGAGGAATGAGAATAACTTTTGATCATTTGTTAATTGGCCTTTGGCATTTTGGAGAGCTTTTGCTTGTCCATTGCACAGTGAGTGCACACTTACCCTGCGAGTGAACCAATTTCGAGGGATTTGAATTCCTTTCCAACTTGGTTGATGGAGAGGCCATTCAAACCTCTCATGGGAGCTTAATGAATGAGTTTTATTTGTAGGTTGAAGGTCCTACAGTCTAATTCTCATCTGTCTCCCCATTCTCTCTCATTCCTTCTTCTCCATTTCCCCACACTCACATTTGATGGCGCACTTGTTGGAGTGATTCTTGCGCCTTGCTGAGGATGGTTGATGCCTAAGCTTTGATTTATGATGTATGGCTCTGTAATATCATATCCATATGCTCTGTAAGTTGAAATATCAGAAATACATGTATGAAAGGCTTTCATTCCCCATGCTCTTGAATAATTAGTTTTCATGGATTTGGCTTCAATATTGAAGTAGCTTTTTATCAGATTTGTATGAGGACATTTATATGAGTTTTATGATGATGGGGAATCAATATATAATGTATGGCTCTGTAATATTATGTCCACATTATCTGTAAGTCGAAATATTAGAGATACATGTATGAAAAGCTTGCATACTCATGCCCTTGTATCACTAGTCTTCATGGATTTGGCTTCAATCTTGAAGTAGTTTTATACTGGATTTGTATGAGGGATATTCTATGAGTTGGATGATGTTGGGAAAGCCATATATAATGTATTACTCCGTTATTTAATGTCCAAGAAACTCATGTGTTAAAAGCTTGCATTCCCATGCCATTGAACCACTAGTTTCCATGACTTTAGCTTCAATCTTGAAGGAGTCTTGTATCAAATTCGTATGAGGGATGTTCTATGAGTTTTATGATGTTGTGAAAGCCATATATGATTTGTTACTCTGTAATTTCATGTCTCTATGCTCTTTGGGTCGAAATCCAAGAAATCCATATGTGAAACTCTTGCAATTCCATGCTACTAATTCATTAGTTTTCATGTATTTGACTCCCATATTGAATGAGTTGTATACCAGACTTGTATGAAGGGATTTCAATGGTGTTTAATACTATTGGGGAATCCATTGGTATTCTGTATATGGTACCTATATGTCACATCCTGATCTGAACCTTTAACTCTACCTTTCATATGTCAAAATCGAGCTAGTTATGCAATTTCCCCATAAGTAATTCACTAAAGTTATCAACGAATGTTGAACTCTATAACTAGTTTGCAGAACTAATAACCATGTGTAATGACATTCTATGAGTTCTAGTATCAGTCCCCATACTTTGATTACAAATTTGGGTGGTTCGTACATGAGTGGGGAAGCCCAATTGGCCTACACTCTAGGGGGGAATTCATCTCAATTTCCTAATAATTTTTTGCCTTTTTGTCATCAGCCCCAAACAAGGTTGCATAGGTCTAAATTCTAATACAAAGTGTCCATAAACCACCTTGGTATGTTTTAAGACTCACCATACCATCTCCTTTCAAATTCGGGACCATTTGGTGAAAGTTGGGACCCTCTAGAGTCATGACTAGTTAAGCTCGAATTTTGCCCGAATTGCACTTTTCTTCAAAATTTCAAAAAATGGACATTACAGTGGTATCAGAGCATGGTCTTGGCACCTATTGAAGTTATGGATGATAAGGATGAGTTTAAAAAACTCATCTAGTCATGTGTTGATGTTATGACCAAGCAACTCATGCAAGGATTCGAATTGATGGCTAACCAACTTAGGGGTAAGCTGGCAGCAGGGGGTAGTAGAAGTCCATCACGGAGAGACACAAAAGACCATTCCTTTTGAATAATTTTATGATTGGTTGAATGATTATAGGCACAAGAATGCAAATGGGAACTCATTAAGGAACAATCAACAATCCACAAGTAGGGAGGAGATCAAGGAGCCACCAAGTTATGTGGGTGGTGAAACAAAAAAAGCATTACATTATGAGCATCGAAAGTCACTCCCAAGTGACTTTGAAAAATATGAGGAAACATCACATGAGAATGAAAAAGAGTCTCTTGAAACTATAGAATATCATTCTGAGACACATTCTACAGTGGTCATGGATCAAAGGGCATCTACTGATGGATGCTTGAACTGTGAAGGAGTACCTACTGATGGGTGCTCACAACTCTATGTTGGTGACATAGAGATCGGATTGGAAAATATTGTTGCAATCGGATTAGAAAATATTGTTGCAATACAAAGTTCTCATAAGCATAAAGATGTATACCTTGTGACAGACAATGAAGAACCAAGATCAACTTCCCCATCACCACTTGAGCTTCAAGAAGTTGATCAAATCAAGCAGAAAGAAGAAGAGGAGGTTCGTTCTCATGAACCATCTTTCATTGAAGGGTCTTTGAAGATGAGTGAAAGGGATATCTAAGAGGCCCTTAGCATACTCCATGACACTCAAGCATTGGTATCAAATTCTGGTTGGAAAGTTTCTTCATTGGAGGAGCCATCCTTCCTTGAAGACATGGAGAAGATTCAAAGAGCAATGTGCAACATCAAAGGTGAGCGAAAGGGATATCCAAGAGGCCCTTAGCATACCCCATGACACTCAAGTATTGGTATCAAATTCTTGTTGGAAAGTTTCTTCATTGGAGGAGCCATCCTTCTGTGAAGACATGGAGAAGATTCAAAGAGCAATGTGCAACATCAAAGGTAATTTCATGTCTTTGATCCTTAATAGAAAAAATGTGATTGAGCTTAGTGAATGGTTACATGAATCCTACTTGAAGAATAATGAAGATATTCATAAGCTCAAAATTCAAAATAAGCAACTTATTGAGAGGTTGCAGGGTACTTGTTCTTCCTCCTATGTTTCAGATTGTCATATGGTAGATTGCTTAGAGGATCCTCATGACATGATGTATCATGAGAAACATGAAAAATTGCAGGTTCTTGATGTGTTTGCAGATGATATTGATGAGAGCCAATCACTAGTTGTGGTGGAAGAGGAACTCAAGTTGCCTCTTGAAGATGGGTGCACACTTTTTGAAGAAGTGCATGATTCCACTACCTTGGAACCAACCTATGGGGAAAGTTTTACATTTTTGAGGGAGGTGCATGTTCCTACCCTTATGGATCCTTCACATGATGAACATTTTTCACTTTCTAATCCTTTGGGTGAGTTGGTTCTTTCTCCTACATCGTACACTTCCAAATTTTGCAACATTCATCCTAATGAAGTATGGGTGAAAGGTTTCTTTTTTATGGTGCCACATGAAGAGTATGGACATTCTATCTCTCCTTTTGATTATGACATGATTAGAGAACCATATTCTTTACATTTGCAGCAGCATCCCTTGTTACATTATGACGATACACATCTACATGGATGCACCTATGGTATTCACTTGAGTCACTTGGAGACTCGTGATTTTCCTTGCTCCTTGCCTAGTCCATTTGATATTGGAGGAACTTCATCCCACACTTGGGTGAAGAGATATATGATTGAAGAACATTATTGTTAGCAATATCATCCTTCGATATTTCTTGTTGATATACATATTCATGGGTGTATTAGTAATATCCCAAATATTGATATTTTCTATTTCTATGCAAAGTTACTAAAATAGCCGGGCGTGCAAATTGCCATGCAAAATTTCCCTATTTTATAGTTGAAATAAGGGTTTAGGGTTTGCAGGATAGAATGAACACTTACCACTGATAAGCCGACTGAATATGCTCTAGAGAGAATATGCATGCAAGATGAGCTGAGCTGATGAAGAAATGACCTTGTTTCCACTGTAATACCCCGGTAGGCTAAATCAGATAAGTGTGACGTTTTTGCTGAAGGGATGGTCAGTTTCAGCTGGAAATAGGTCAGAAGGTAGGTGTGTCTGTGCCGGAGAGGATGGCCGGAGCATGCAAGAGTTTTGACCTCTCCAGACGCCTTGGCGAATTGGTCTACCAATCTGCTGCTCACGCCCCCACAACTCTGTAATCTACTGCTAGCTGCCCCGGATGGACAATCTGATGGCTGATAATCATTCAATGCAGTAGAGTGATCCTATCAGTGAGGATGCAGGCCACATGCGGAATAAATATGGTGATCTAGAGTCCTGGTGAATGACTTAGGTTTCCCCAGTTAAATGCCCCCAGCTGTACGGATGAACCTGCAAATAACCTTCGGACATATACTGGAACACTGGATAATGACGAATGCAATAGACACGGTGACAAACCTGGATGGTTTATCCTGAAGGAGACTAGGGCAGATATCTCACTGCCGAAATCCCGTTAGCTGAAGACGCCGTCTCCAACCCCAACTGCTGTGGCCGCACGCTGTGTCGCTACTCAAGAGCTCCAAAATCAATAATAATCCAAAAGTAAAGTCTCCATTCAATTTATCTTTCTTTTATAACTTTCAACTGCGAAAACCCTAACTTTGACCTAATTAGGTCACTTTAACTTCTAATTTGTAGTTGACTTGCATGCATACGCATGGAAACTTAATTGGGTGAATCATTAAATAATGCTTAGATGTTATGCATGCCGGTGGCCTTTGGCTCCGGTGGCCCTCTTCGACCCAATGGTGATATAATTTTGATGCCCTAGATTTTCTGTAGATCGCATCAGTCTTCAGTTGATTCCCTAACTGTCAGTAACCGCTCGAACCCACAAGAATCACATAGGTTAGCGGTTTGGTCCTCAATGCCTAGGCATACGAGGACATTACAGTCCTCCTCGCTTAAGATTGCTTGTCCTCAGGCAATTGCAAACTGGGATGCTACAATACCTGTTCTCCTTCCCATGTGGCATCCTCAGGAGGTAGTTCTTTCCATTGAACCAAGTATTCTCTAATCACCCGGTTCCTGAGTTTTCTTTCTCGAGTCTGTATGATCCGTTCAGGAATCAATATCAATAGTCCCTCATCATCTAAAGGAGGTAATTCTGTTGATGGAGCAATGTGTTGCCCAATGGTCTTTTTTAGGTTGGACACATGGAATACATTGTGAATTTTACTCTCTTGTGGTAGTTCTAGTTCATATGCCACCTCTCCTTTCTTCTTAAGTGAAGACTGTCTGTAAGGTTGGAGCCTTAAGTATACCAAATCTCCTACCTCAAAGCTTCGCTCAACCCTGTGTCTGTCTGCATACAACTTCTGCTGATTCTGGGCTATCTGTAAGTTTTCTTTAAGGATTTTAAGAATATCCTGACTGTCCTGTATCCAATCCTTTGCCTTAGGAGCCCTGCTGTCCCTGAATGCTAAATCTACATAGTCCAAGGCCTCGTAGCCATATAACGCCTTAAAAGGTGTCATCCTAATAGACATGTGATAGGTAGTATTGTAGCAGTACTCTCCTAAGTGTAGCCATTTAATCCAGGTTCGTTGCTGCCCTGTTACATAGTTCCTTAGATATTGTAATATCCTGAATCCCAATATTTTTTATTTCTATGCAAACATACTGATACAACTGGGCATCCAAATTGCCATTCAAAAATCCCTATTTTATAGCAAAAATTAGGGTTAGGGTTTGTGTGATAGAATGAACACTTACCACTGATAAGCTGGTTGGACTGCTCCTGAAAGAGTATGCAAGCATCAAGAACTGAATCGAAGATGGACTGATATATTCTACTTCCGGTGAAACCCTAGCAGCAAGAACCCAGGTCAGATAAGGGTGACGTTTTCAGTGAAGGAGGTGTCTGATGGGGCTGCTGACTTGCAGGATTGATAGCCTTCCCGTGCCGGAGAGAATGCCTGGTACATGCAGAGTTTCGGAGGTCTCTAGGCAGGCTAGCGAATTGTTCCAGAGAGACAGCTGCTCACGCCCCCCCTGATACCAAAATAGCTGATAACTGCTCTGGATGTGCACGGTTGGATCTTATAATCACCGGGTACCGGAGTAAGATGCCGATGATGAGAATGGTGCCTGAGTTTTGGAGTAGAACTGAGATCTGAAGACCCAGCAACTGATTAGGGCTTTTTGGCTGAAAACCCCCCCGTACGGCTGCATTCGTGTCCCTGCAACAATCTACACCGTATACTGGATAACTATGAATGAATGTAAGAGAAAATGGTGAACCTGTATGGCTTACCCTGAATGAGACTAGGGCAGATATTTCACTGCCGAAACCCCGCTAGTTGAAGACGCCGTCTCCAACCCCAACTGCTGTGCTGCATGCTGTGTTGCTATTCAAGAGCTCCCAAAATAATAATCATCAAAAGTGAAGTCTCCTTTCGCTTATCCTCCTTTTATAACTTTCAACTGCGAAAACCCTAATCTTTGACCTAATTAGGTCACTTTATCTTCTAATTTGCAGTTGACTTGCATGCATGCGCCTGGAGACTTAAATGAGTGCATGCATCATTAAATAATGCTTGGATGGCATGCATGAAGGTGGCCTTTGGCCCCGGTGGCCCTTCTTGACCTAATGATGATGCCCTAGATTTTCTATGGATGGCATCAGTTCTTAGATGATTCCCTAACTATCAGTAACCGCTCGAACCCACAGGAATCACATAGGTTAGCGGTTTTGGGCCTTGAGGCCTAATCGAAAGAGGACATTACAGTCCTCCCCGCTTGAGATTGCTTGTCCTCAAGCAATTGCAAATTGGGATGCTGCAATACCTGTTCACCTTCCCAGGTGGCATCCTCTCGCGGTAGTGCTTTCCACTGAACCAAGTACTCTCTGATTACCCTGTTCCTGAGCTTCCTTTCTCTAGTCTGTATGATCCATTCGGGAATCAGTATTAGTAGTCCCTCATCATCTAAAGGAGGTAACTCTGTAGATGGAGCAATGTGTTGCCCAAGGGTCTTCTTTAGGTTAGACACATGGAACACATTGTGAATTTTACTTTTCTGTGGAAGTTCTAGTTCATATGCCACTTCTCCCACCTTCCTGATTATTTTGTAGGGTCCATAGAAGCGAGGTTTTAACTTTTCTACTTTTTTTTTCTTAAGCAAAGACTGCCTGTAAGGTTGGAGCCTTAAGTATACCAAATCCCCTACCTCAAAGCTCCCTCCAACCCTGTCGGCATACAACTTCTGTTGATTCTGGGCTATTTGTAAGTTTTCCTTCAAGATATTCAGAATGTCTTGACTGTCCTGTATCCAATCCTTAGCCTTAGGAGCCCTACTATCTCCAAATGCCAAATCTGCATAGTCCAAGGCCTCGTAACCATATAATGCCTTAAAAGGAGTTATCCTAATAGACATATGATAGGTAGTATTGTAGCAATACTCCCCTAGGTGTAGCCATTTGATCCAGGTCCGTTGCTGCCCTGCTACATAGTTCCTTAAATATCCTTCGGTCCACTTGTTGACTATTTCAGTTTGTCCATCGCTCTGGGGATGATAACTCGTACTGGTAGCCAGTTCGGTCCCCACTAGTCTGAATAGTTTCTGCCAGAAGGCACCTGTGAATCTACTATCCCGATCACTGACAATGGCCTTAGGTAACCCGTGTAACCTGAGGACCTCCCTGAAGAATAACTCAGCTACTTGAGTTGTCGAGTTGTCTGATGATATCGAAAAGAAATGTGCAAACTTGGTCAGTCTGTCAACTACTACATATAAACAATCTCGCCCTTGGACCTTGTGCAATCCTGTAATAAAGTCCATGGAGATGCTTTCCCACTTCTGTTCTGGAATCGGTAGTGGCTGAAGTAACCCTGCTGGATGGATGTTCTCAATCTTGTTCTGCTAACAGATGCTACATTCCCGTACATGCTGCATAATTCCCCCCTTGAGGCCCTTCCATGAGAACCTCTCGGATCTGCCTGTAGGTCTTAAAGAAACCTTGATGGCCTGGTAAAGGAGAATCATGTGCTGCCTGAATGATCTTTTTCCTCAATGTGGATTCTGGGACGAGGTATATCCTGTTCTTGTAATAGATGATGTCATCATCAATCCTGTACCTGTCATCCTGAATTTGTCCATCCAATAATTCACAAGCGAATTTATTTTTGGAGTATTCTACTAAGAGAAGTGCTTTCCAATTTGTGGATATACTACTGAGAGATAATGAGGCGGGACGCTTGGATAATGCATCAGCTACTACATTATTCTTGCCTTTTACATACTCGATCTCGAAATCATAGGCTTGTACTTTGCTGACCCATTTCTGTTGTTGCTCATTCAGTTTCTTCTGCTCTAGGAAATACTTGAGGCTGTTATGATCGGTTTTGATTTTGAACTTACTGCCCACTAGGTACTGCCTGAATTTTGTGAGAGCATATAAGATGGCTAGCATCTCTTTGTCATATATGGAGTAGTGATGCTCGTAGTTCTTCAGTTTACGGCTCTCAAATGCAATAGGGTGATGGTTTTGCATCAACACTGCTCTTAACCCTTCGCCTGAGGCATCACATTCTACTACGAAGGGTTGTGAGAAGTCTGGTAATGCTAAAACTGGACAGGAACTCATAATAACCTTCATCTCCTCGAAAGTTTTCTGTGCTAAGTCTGTCCAAGTGAACGCTCACTTCTTTGTAAGATCTGTGAGGGGTGCTGCAAATTGGGAGAATCCCTTAATTTACCGTCGGTAATAAGTGCACAGACCCAAGAAACCTCTCAATTCTGTAACTGTTTTTGGCGAGGGCCAATCTCTGATAGCTCGGATTTGCTCCATATCGACCTGTACTCCTTCTGCATTGATTATGTGTCCTAAGTACAACATTTCCTTCATGCCAAATTCACACTTGGACATTTTCGCATAAAGCGAATGTTCTTCTAAAATGTTCAGTACTTCGTCCAGGTGTTTCAGATGCTTTTCCCATGTTCAGGATGTCATCAAAGAATACTAGCAAAAACTTACGTAGTTGTGCTCTGAAGGTGTGGTTCATGCATGACTGAAAAGTGGCTGGAGTATTGGTAAGTCCAAAAGGCATGACCAAAAACTCATAGTGACCATAGTGACAGCGAAAAGCGGTTTTGGAGATGTCTTGGAGTTGGTCCCTTACCCTGATCTGATGGTATCCTGAGCGAAGATCAATCTTGGAGAAGTATTTAGCTCCCCGAAGCTCATCCATGAGTTCGTCAATTCTGGGGATGGGATACCTGTTCTTAATGGTCTTTTTGTTGAGTGCTCGATAATCAATGCACATTCGCAGTGTACCATCCTTCTTCTTGACCAATACTACCGAGGATGCGAAGGGGCTAGAACTAGGCCGAATATATCCAAGCTCCAGTAATTCTTTGATTGTTTTCTCAATCTCATCCTTGTATCTTTTGGGATGCTTGTAAGGAGTGGTGATGACTGCTTGTGTCTCCTCCTCTAGCTCAATGATGTGTTCAAAGCCTCGGTCCGGCGGTCTACCTGATGGAAGGTCCCGAAAAACCTTTTCATGTTTTTGTAGCAAGGTTTGAATGTCACTTGGGTGTTGTGTGTTGGTCTCTGGGGGCCTTCCTAAAGGTGACAAAACATTCTGCAGCCCATTCTATATCATCCTGTTGGAGTACTGCCTCCATTCTTTGTGACGAGACCGGTTTTGGGGGATAAGTGTTCATGCCCCTCAAAACTACCCGTTTGTCGTCTGGCCCTTGGAATTCCATTTCCATTGCCCTGTAGTCTGTAGTGTATTTCCCTATAGAATAAAACCACTGAACACCCAATACTACATGAGTATTCGATACATCCTGTACGTAGAAGGAATCTGTCATCTGATAGTTACCTAAGGTGACATTCAATTCTGGAATCCAGTAGTTGCACTCCATGCTGGAGTTCCCGGCTACTGCTACAGTGAATCCTTCGAATTTCTCGGTCTGAATACCTCTCTTGGCTACCCAAGCGGAGTCAATGAAATTGTGGGTTGCTCCCCCATCAATCAATACTCCTACTCTGTGAGGAATCTTGGTACTCCAGATAATGTAGCAATGACTCCCTTTGGTGTATCACCCTGGTGTGATTCTTCCTCAGCTGCCCGTAGTTCTTCTGTGGCTTCCTGCTCATAGTCATCCTCATCATTGTCCAAATATACCTCAATGTAGTGAGCCTTCGCCTTCCCTGCACACCTGTGTCCTGGTACCCATGGTTCCTGACAAGTGAAGCATAGTTTCTTCCTTCTCAAATCTTTCCTAGTGTTCTCGTCTAACCATGTTTTCTTGGGAACATCCTGCTGGAAAGGTTTCTTGTCCTTGTCCCTAACAGGAAAATTGGTTTTCAGCGGGAACTTGTTTTTGGGGATTGAATCTTGAAGATCTCCGGCTCTGCTAATGGCATCCTGCAGAGTGAGGGGTTTGTAGGCTTTCACCCATCCCCGTAGTGGCTTTGTGAGGGCCTCAGTGAATAACATAGTCAACCTGCTCTCTGATACATCTGTTACGATGACGACTATCCTCTGAAATTCTGAGATGAAGGCTTCTGCACTATCGGTCTGTTTGAGTTGAGCCAACTCCCTGAAATGCATCTCTGGATCCTTCCTGTCAAACCTCTCTATGAGCTTCTCCGTCCAGGTGTATGGTGTTGTGACCCAATGTCACCAATCCGTGGTACCACCACTCGTGAGCTTCTCCGTCTAGGTGGAGTGTAGCCAATTTAATGGCATCTGTCTCTGTCTTGGGATTGAGTTGGAAATAGGTATCCAACTTTTGAACCCATATCCTCGCTGATCCTCTGCGAGTCCCATCAAAGTTCGGCATGGTCAACCTGCCCAAGGTCTTCTGCAACTCATAGTTGTGATTGAAACCCTTGTTGAAATTCCTGGGCCTGTTCCTACACTTCATGTTGCAGAAATCTGAAAAAGACATGGCAGCATGAAACTCATCCCCTAAGTCTCTATACTCCTGCAAATAAGCCCCAAAAGGCTCGCTAGGTTCTACCTGCATGACCAGACCACCTACTGTATCTGCCAAGAAGTGAGGAATGGTAGGCCTGTTGGAAGGTCTGCTATATATGTGTGGAGTATTCTGCATATTAGTGTACGCAACCTTTCCACTGTTGCTTGTAGATCCCCGATATACTGGTGAGGGAGGTGTACTGTTGGTACCTATTTTTGGTTTCGTCGACAATTTGTTGATTGCATTGAGCACATCTTTTTGCCCTTTTGCTAAGTCTTGCAATGCAGATACTAAGTTGCGAAACTCCATCCTATCCTCCTCTTCTCTCGTTCCTTTTCCCCTATCCAAGTGTATACCTGTTTGTTCCATGTCTGAATTGGTATCTTCTAGTTGGATATCCTCAAAGTCCCCTGTGTATCTACTCTGTCTCCTCCTATAGGTTACAAAAGGGTCTCCCTCTGGATTCATCTGTCTCATTTCTTAAGCCCACAGCTGGCCAAGAAGATAGCTCTGATACCATTGTAATATCCCGAATCCCGATATTTTCTATTTCTTTGCAAATATACTGATACAATCGGGCATGCAAACTGCCATGCAAAAATCCCTATTTTATAGCAAAAATTAGGGTTAGGGTTTGTGAGATTGAATGAACACTTACCACTGATAAGCTGGCTGGACTGCTCCTGAAAGAGTATGCAAGCATCAAGAACTGAATCGAAGATGGACTGATATATTTTGCTTCCGGTGAAACCCTAGCAGCAAGAACCCAGGTCAGATAAGGGTGATGTTTTCAGTGAAGGTGTCCGATGGGGCTGCTGATTTGTAGGACTGATAGCCTTCCCGTGCCAGAGAGAATGCCTGGTACATGCGGAGTTTCGGAGGTCTCTAGGCAGGCTAGCGAATTGTTCCAGAGAGGCAGCTGCTCACGCCCCCTCGATCCCAAAATAGCTGATAACTGCTCCGGATGCGCACGGTTGGATCTTATAATCACCGGGTACCGGAGTAAGATGCTGATGATGAGAATGGTGCCTGAGTTTCGGAGTAAAACTGAGATCTGAAGACCCAACAACTGATTAGGGCTTTCTGGCTGAAAACCCCCCTTACGGCTGCACACGTGTCCCTGCAACAATCTACACCGTATACTGGATAACTATGAATGAATGTAAGAGCAAATGGTGAACTTGTATGGCTTACTCTGAATGAGACTAGGGTAGATATTTCACTGCCGAAACCCCACTAGTTGAAGACGCCATCTCCAACCCCAACTGCTGTGCTGCATGCTGTGCTGCTATTCAAGAGCTCCCAAAATAATAATCATCAAAAGTGAAGTCTCCTTTCGCTTTATCCTCCTTTTATAACTTTCAACTGCGAAAACCCTAATCTTTGACCTAATTAGGTCACTTTATCTTCTAATTTGCAGTTGACTTGCATGCATGCGCCTGGAGACTTAAATGAGTGCATGCATCATTAAATAATGCTTGGATGGCATGCACGAAGGTGGCCTTTGGCCCCGGTGGCCCTTCTTGACCTAATGATGATGCCCTAGATTTTCTATGGATGGCATCAGTTCTTAGATGATTCCTTAACTGTCAGTAACCGCTCGAACCCACATGAATCACATAGGTTAGCGGTTTTGGGCCTCAAGGCCTAATCGAAAGAGGACATTACAGATATTCTTCAATCCACTTGTTGACAATTTCGGTTTGTCCATCGCTCTGAGGATGATAACTCGTGCTAGTAGCAAGCTCGGTCCCCACTAATCTGAATAGTTCCTGCCAGAAGGCACCTGTGAATCTACTGTCCCGGTCACTGATAATGGTCTTAGGTAACATGTGTAACTTGAAGACCTCCGTGAAGAATAACTCTGCTTCCTAAGCTACAGAGTAATCAGATGATATAGAAAAGAAATGTGCGAAATTGGTCAGTCGATCAACCACGACATATAACAATCTTGCCCTTGGACTTTGGGCAATCCTGTAATGAAGTCCATGGAGACACTTTCCCACATATGTTCTGGAATTGGTAGTGACTGAAGCAAACCCACTGGATGGATGTGCTCAATCTTGTTCTGCTGACATATGCTACATTCTCGTACGTGCTGCATAACCTCCCCCTTGAGGCCCTTCCATGAGAACCTCTCTCAGATCTGCCTGTAGGTCTTCAAGACACCCTCATGTCCTGATAGTGGAGAGTCATATGCTGCCTGCATGATTTTCTTTCTCAAAGTTGATTCTAGGACGAGGTATATCCTGCTCTTGTAATAGATGATGTCATCGACAATCCCGTACCTGTCATCTTGAATCTGTCCATTCAATAATTTGCAAGCAAATTTATTTTTGGAGTATTCTATTAAGAGAAGAGCCCTCCAATTTGTGGATATAGTCATGAGAGATAATGAAGTGGGTCGCCTGGATAATGCATCAACTACTATAATATATTACCTTTTACATACTCGATCTTGAAATCGTAGGCTTGTACTTTGCTGACCGATTTCTGTTGGCGCTCATTCAGTTCCTTTTGCTCCAAGAAGTACTTGAGGCTGTTATGATCCGTCTTGATTTGGAACTTGCTACCCACCAGGTACTGTTTGAACTTCGTGAGAGCATGTAAGATGGCTAGCATTTCTTTGTCATATATGGAGTAGTGGCGCTCGTAGTTCTTCAGTTTTCGGCTCTCAAATGCAATAGGGTGATGGTTTTGCATCAACACTGCTCCTGGCCCTTCCCCTGAGGCATCACATTCTACTACAAATGGTTGTGAGAAGTCCGATAATGCTAAAACTGAGCAAGAACTCATAATGACTTTCATCTCCTCAAAAATTTTCTGTGCTTGTTCTGTCCAGTTGAATGCTCCCTTCTTTGTGAGATCTGTGAGGGGTGCAACAAATTGGGAGAGTCCCTTAACATACCTTCGGTAATAAGTGCAAAGGACTAAGAAGCCTCTCAATTCTATGATTGTTTTTGGCGTGGGCCAATCTCTTATAGCTTGGATTTTCTCCATGTCAACCTGTACTCCTTTTTCACTGATTATGTGCCCTAGATACAATATTTTCTTCATGCCAAATTCACACTTGGACATTTTCGCATAAAGCGAGTGTTCTTCTAGAATGCTCAATACTTCGTCCATGGTGGTTCCTCTCTGAGTTTTGCTTGGAATCCTAAGAAACTCAATGTTTGGTAACTCAGTACAAACTTCAAAGAATTATACAGAAGCAAAAAGGGGTGAAAGTTCATAAAAGGTTTCCAAAGTATGGAGGTAAAGATTATTTGCACAAATTTGGTTTTTATGGATTTAATTAATCCTTTTGGTGTTAGTGGTGATGTTACAGGATATATCAATATGCACAATCCACATCTCTTTACTTTTAGGAACACAAGAGTGCAGTACATGAGTGTCACTAGTAAAATTACAGCTAAAGAAAATTAAAGAGCATAACCATAACAGAGCACTTGGTGCAAAGGAAGGAGTAGCAAATGAGGATGCCATGTGGGAATATGAAAAAATATTCCAGCATAGAAACTTGTAATTGCTTGAGGACAACCAATCTTGAGTGGGGAGGATTTGTCATGTCCTCAATTAAATAATTTCCAAATAAGACTATTTGCAAATGATGTTTCACCAACCTACTGGTTCCCTAGGTTGAGATGGAGACATAAATTTTGTAATAAGGGGCTATGGGACCCAAAAGGACTTTAGTTTACCATATTCGCATTTAAATGGGTCACATAAATAATAAATTCTAAGAAAATAATGTGGCATGGGTTCATGAAGACACTTGGAAGCTTGTGGAGCCTTTGGGTGACTAGATTCCACGCACACTTAACAAGATATTCATTCAAATTCAAACACATGGGTAATGTAACATTATTGGGTGGTTATGTGGTGTCAAATATCATATAATGAGATAAGTAATTCAAATTGGTAAAGGAGGGTAACTCTCATGGAAGAGGAAGAGACTAGAAGACAAGGCGTGCCACTTGGAAGGAGACTCTATGAACTCTATGACAACAAATGATGGAAGATTCAATGACAAGTATGACAAATTCAGACTTGATTGCTGACATATGAAAAATCTGACATGTCAGGGCTAAAAATAGCTACTATTAGATCGAATTTGGGAGTTAGAGGAATCCATTCGAATTGGGGAAAGAATTGAAGCAAGAAGAGGAAGACAAGTGTCATGAGAGTTACGAAACCACTAAGATGAGTTGGAGGAAGATCATGGAGGGAAATTCGACCTTAGGATGCCTCATGAAGTTAATAAAAGGATGTCATGAGGAATGAGAATAACTTTTGATCATTTGTTAATTGGCCTTTGGCATTTTGGAGAGCTTTTGCTTGTCCATTGCATGGTGAGTGCACACTTTACCCTGCTAGTGAACCAATTTCGAGGGAGTTGGATTCCTTTCCAAGTTGGTTGATGGAGAGGCCATTCAAACCTCTCATGGGAGCTTAATGAAGGAGTTTTATTTGTAGGTTGAAGGTCCTACAGTTTAATTCTCATCTATCTCCCTATTCTCTCATTCCTTCTTCTCCATTTCCCCACACTCACATTTGATGGCGCATTTGTTGGAGTGATTCTTGCGCCTTGTTGAGGATGGTTGATGCCCAAGCTTTGATTTATGATGTATGGATCTGTAATATCATATCCATATGCTCTGTAAGTCAAAATATCAGAAATACATGTATGAAAGGCTCGCATTCCCCATGCTCTTGAATAACTAGTTTTCATGGATTTGGCTTCAATATTGAAGTAGCTTTATATCAGATTCATATGGGGACATTTAGATGAGTTTTATGATGATGGGGAATCAATATATGATGTATGGCTCTGTAATATTATATCTACATTATCTGTAAGTCGAAATATCAGAGATACATGTATGAAAAGCTTGCATACTCATGCCCTTGTATCACTAATCTTCATGGATTTGGCTTCAATCTTGAATTAGTTTTATACCGGATTTGTATGAGGGATATTCTATGAGTTGAATGATGTTGGGAAAGCCATATTTAATGTATTACTATGTAATTTAATGTCCATATCCTCTTTGGGTCGAAATCAAGAAAGTCATTTGTTAAATGCTGGCATTCCCATGCCATTGAATCACTAGTTTCCATGACTTTAGCTTCAATATTGAAGGAGTCTTGTATCAGATTTGTACGAGGGATGTTCTATGAGTTTTCTGATGTTGTGAAAGCCATATATGATTTGTTACTCTGTAATTTCATGTCCCTATGCTCTGTGGGTCGAAATCCAAGAAATCCATATGTGCAACTCTTGCAATTCCATATTCATTAGTTTTCATGTATTTGACTCCCGAACTGAATGAGTTGTATACCAGACTTGTATAAATTGCACTTTTCTTCAAAATTGCACTTGTTAAGTTCGAATTTTGCCCGAATTGCACTTTTCTTCAAAATTTCAAAAAAGAGACATTACAGTACATGTGTCACACACAACCTAAGTGTGAGTTTTTGTCATGCACAGATAAAGGTAAGGTCTATGATGACGATATGATATGACACTATATGATAATGATAGTGCACACGTACCCTATAATGATGATGTACACCTTTTAATGATGAAGTATGATATGATACAGTGGTATATGTATAGTGAAGTGAAATGATGTACACTGGTTTGATGCACAGTCATATCATGTACACAGTGATGTACACATAGTTGAACAGTGATGAATGATGTACACACCGTTGAACAATGATGGATGTATGTACCGTGATGTATGAGGATGATGATATGATGTTGATGGTGCCTTGTTCTATGATGATGCCTATTGATGCATGCTTGATGCTTACTTGTTGATGACCTGTTGATGATAATGATGCTTGAGCATCATAAGAGCAGACTAGATGATGGGCAAATCTTTGAGATGCTACACAGCTGAATTGGCATGATCCTTAAGCTGTAGAGTAGATGATGAGTAAAGATAGTTGAGCAGCAGATTGATGACAATCAGAGATTCGCATCAAGCTTGCAAGTAGAGTCTTACATTTGAGGATTGGACTCCTCAACCCCTTTTTAGTTGGAGCTAAGAAAACCAAGCTAGGTCCTGTTACAGGAGTTGGTGCTCTTTTCATTAGTTGGTGCTGATTGTAATCAAGAAAATTGTAGTCTTCCATTACCATAAATAAAGTTTGAATTACAAATATTCTTATGTCCTTTTGATGTGGTGATTGTGCTTATGACTCATGGTTGATTTAACTAATAAATATGATTATGTGATTAATAGTTGATATACTTTGATTGATTAAAAAAAGGTAAAAAAGTTTAAATTGCTCACACATTGATTCACCCCCCCTCTCAGTGTGTCCATTGTGTCCAACAGAGGACAAATTTTCTAGTCTGAGAGAGTACCTTTCGAAATTGCTTTGTCGAGATCAGAGAAATCGCAGTAGATGGAACTACCTTAGGTACCATATAGAATTGGCCTCCCAAAGTAACAATGGCATTGGGGGGCCTAGATTCATAAACAACATGACGTTTCCACATATATGGTTGTCGTAAAAGAACATCATAAACTTCAAGTGGGATGACATCACACAACATTTCATCTTGGAAGGTCTTGATGCCATAGGATAGGCGACATTGTTGACTAACACGAATTTCTCTCCCTTGGCTGAACCAACCGATGGTGTATGGTTGAGGGTGAGGTGTTGTCGACAACTTCAATCTTTTGATGAACTTGAGGGAGATCAGGTTCTTCTAGCTACTGTTGCCAACTATGAAATGTAGCAGAGTCCCCTTCATCCACATCTGTGAGTGGAAGAGCCATTCCCCTTCCTTTGGCTTCTCTGGTTCGTCTGGTTGGATCTTTATTGTCATGATGGTGGCGCTGGGTTCCACATCAATGATCTGCTTTCCTTTGTCTTGCTTTGCATTGGAATTCGATCCAGAGTTCGAATTTGAGGATTTTTTCTAGGCCATTAGTGATTAATTCGAGCAACTTTCGTCAGTGTTGTGCCAGGGACTTTTATGGAGCTCACACCATTGTCCAATGCCTTTCTACTTCATGTTACCCTTCTTCGCTTGCAACTTGGACTGGTTGCTATGAGTTTGGCTATTCTTCCTCTTCCCTTTGTTTTGTGAGTTAGGCGCACCTTTATTGGACTTCTGTTTCGATTGATTTGCAAACCCAAACTCCCTCTTATTCTTTTGCTTGAACGTTTTTCGAATTTGGACAACATATCGTTAAGCAACTCCTAGTGAGATGTCTAGGAAATACATCTCTGTTTGGATGTACTTGTGTAGGCCACTGTGGTACTTACTATCACCCAAAGTGTAGCTACCCACAAAAAGTGTCTTAATTGGGACGGTAGAGGCGGGGTAGATAACTAGGTGACACCGCAAGGGCCTCGTCCACTACTATAGGAGGGTAGTTGTCACATCGGACGAGCTCTTGTCACTTTAGATCAAGCAAGAAGCAAGATTAAGGAGGAGACCCTAACTAGCCTATGAAGACTAACCAACCAACCCAAAACACTCTAAGGTTAAGAACATGAAATGAGTGCAGATCTTGGATGGATGAATCTAAATCTAGAAAAAAGGATGTGCTTTCTAGGAATTATGACCGGTTGAGGAGACTTAGGCAAGAATGAAATGCTCTACCATAGGTAATATATACCACAACGAGTTTATGTGATTAGATCTAGATAGATCTAGTGCCAAGGAAAAATACCCAAATGACATCCACCTAGGCTTTATGCAAATAATTGGTATGTGGACCCAAGTGAGGAAGTTAAGGTGTGAAATGGCACTAGAAAGGTTTGCTTGACTTAGATAAAGCGTTTTGAGAAGGTTCAAGCAATACCCACTCGACAAATCTGGTAAAAAGACTGAAAACCCAAGGAGGGCGTCCCACCTAGAAGTGACCAGTGCTAGATCCTGGGGTAAATGGAGTCAGTTTTGGTTCAAACTTTAGATCTAGGGTTTATTAATTACTTTAGACATGGGTTTTTAGTTTCAAGCTCAAATAATTGTCGGATCTATCAAATATAAAAAATGAGGGTTTTAACTTTAGGGTTTTTATGGTGACAGATGGAATAGACCCCGAAAATGCAAAAAATAAAATAGATTGTACTCGAATGCTTGCGGCTGCCAAGTGTGACGATGATCTTCCCAATCTAGATCAATTGCAAGCAGGCTCTTTACTTCCCTAGTGAAATCGCTATGCTCTCCAAGTGACCAGTGCACTCCTCTCCTACAAAATCAATCAACCCAAAAGTTAGAAATGATCCACAAGCTAGAAACAAAGATCTACAAGACAACTCATGAAAAATCTAAATGATCCTGAAAGATGCAATAAAGAACCCCCCTGAGTTGAAAATCGCTTTGGAGGAATGATATGGGAGTCTACTCCACAATAGTGCCCTCTCCAAAACGTCCCTGCAAATCAACACGACCCTTGCAAGTAAAATAATATGGAAAAGCAGAGATCCTCAAGAATGCTAAATAGAAAAGACTTTCCGATCTCCACACGAGAACATTCAACAAAGCTTCCAAGTATTTATCAATTTTTATTATTATTGCCGAAATCCAAGATCCAAAAGTCCCTTTACAAGTGAGAGAGCATCTCAATAAATAAATCTCTCAAGTACACAATACCTAGATCCAAAAATATCAATGGCTAAGATCAAAAGATAGAATGACCCCATAGAGTGATTCTATATTAAGAGTGATTCTCAATAAATAGAGGTCACTCTATAAGATAGAATGGCTAAGATCATAAGATAGAATGACCCCAAGGCACTAGCATGACCCTAAGGCGCAACATCAATTAATATATTAAGTTATAATCATAAAATGACCAGAGTAACCAAATCATGGTCCCTCAATACTACAATTGAACGCCCAAAATGATGAATGCTACGATGCGTGGACCCCACAAAGGGTGATGACCATGCCGAAAGGTGTATAACATATCAGCATCATGCCTCAAACATGTTACATGCTATTTCCTTGCCTCATTTGCCCAAATCGATTTCTTTTGTTAGCCAAGTCTTCATTTTTAATGTGCTTGAAACATCATCCTGGAAGATAAAACTGTCTGCAACTCACTGCTGATCATACTTGGGGAAACTTAAGTGTAGAAATGAATCTAGGAACATAGCAATATGGTAAAAACGAGTGGCTACATCACTATGTCCACTGATAGCGCCCTAGGAGAATAAAATAGAAGTCTTAAAGTATTAAAATGCGATTTTTACATGGCATCCAACAATAGGAAGATTATCTGACCAATATATTCAACACCTGTGCTTGAAACTGAAAACTGAGTGTACCAATGTACTCAGAATGGGCAAATCCATTGCGAATGAGTACTCATACACCATATGTCATCCATGCCATAATAATAATAATAAGGCTTGTAAATGCTGATAACCAGAAAAATAATGCAAGCCACCATAATAAATCACCATCTAAAGCATGGATACATCTATTGGACACTAATAGGCCATGAATAATCAACATCAATCATTGTAAGCCAATACTCATCCCAGACCCTGTTGTTGACTTGGTCAAACTGGGTTGACTAGGTTAAAGATGATCAAAATGATGACCCAAATGAAAACCTCTGATGCTGCAAGGTACAAAATGGATAAAGCATGCTCTATTATCTATGTTAACAACAAAACTAAAGTACAAGTGGCTTTTACTGGGGATTATAAGCACGATATATAAATAATAAATCCAAATCAAAGTACCCAATTACTATACACAAAAACCTCAAGTGTATACTTATTTATGGACTTGGCCATTTTGCTAATCAAGGGTGAGAGTGGAGAAAACAAGGCTAGGCTAAGGGAATGACTTGACTCTTGACACTGTGAACATCTCGACTTAAGGACAAAGGGGATCCATACTACACATATGTTGGAATTAGATGAACAGTAGGGAATGGTGGTGTCTCACAGATGGGTGGAATAATGAGAATGCTTCAACCAGACTCTAGACAAGTAATCTTTAACAAGATTTAACATTTAAGCCCATTAAACTTCAAGGCATTTATTCAATTTAACACAAGATACAAACTAACCTCCAAAGGCAGGTGCCTTGAAAAGCCTTCTGGGCAATAGAAAATGACTAAGGCCTAGCTCTGCTGCCAGCTAATGTCCATAGCTCCGACAGGTTTGCCTCACCTTGTTGCCCTGTAGGGACAAATGAGCTTTACATCATACAATGCTTTAGTGTCTAAAACATTTATCCTTTGGTCACTGACTAGTTTTATAACATTTATACTTTAGGCATTAGTGCTTAAAACCACTACTAATCGTAGCTTGCCTTTTTGCATAATTTAGAGATAGCATTTCTGTGTTCCAATGCTTTAGTGTCTAAAAACACTGTTGTTTAGACTAGTTGCTTTGAAGGACTAGAGGAAGACAATCCTTGTGATAAGAATCACATAAACCTACATCGAGACACAAGATAACATGGGATCTAATCGAACATAGAGGTATAGGCGGGGAAAATCCTCGATGTCACTAGTCAAGATACAAGTCATGGGTAAAACAAAACTGGATGATAACGGATGGGTGAAGACAATGATAAGGTGATGCCAGGATCAACAAGCTAAATCCCTATGGGAAATAACCAAGTCCATACTAACAATAGGGCATGACCAATGAGTATACACAAGAACCTTTTGATTAAAGCCACTAAATCACTTTTACTCTAGATCTCAATAAAACCAGATAAGATATCGCCAATGCACAATCACTATCAACCAAGTCTAGCTACCGAAATAGATAAAAGAGCAAACCAAAAATCCATATGTACATATCCATAAATAAGCTGGGTCAGATACCTGCATTTGATCTGAACAATCTAAAAGGCACTGAAACATTGTTGTTGTACATCATGGGCACTATCAAGATATCTGCTTCGAAAAACAAAGAATGGTTAACTCAGTCATCAAATTTGGGGTCATGAGGCCCAATCGTGGCATGAAACCAATTATTTTCATGCTTTAGGTCCATTGGATGATAAGAGTGATCATCAACTGGATGCTCGTCAATTGCTGATCTCAAAGTAAAGGACTGGCTCCAGAATGTGCTCAGGACTGCTTTGGAAACATGGTATCCCAACTACTATGTATGTGACAACAGTACTTTAGGACCAAGTGTCATTTAGAGTCTCTGATACCGATATTTGAGCGCAAGGTATGGAATATATTGGTGAACTCCGACACTGTCTAGTCTCTCTCCTGGCGCAATGTTGTCAATCTCGTATACTCGTCATCATAGTTTTTGACGATGTATAACTTTTCATTGAGAGCATCGACAAAGGATTCCCAAGTGGGTTTTGTACCATCTGCTACAGGCTCATCTCTGGGATGCCTCTCCTAGTAATCGCCCTACCAATCTTTGACATGGGGGAGGGGCTTATAGAGTGCGAAGGTGATCTTGTTGTTTTCGGAAAATTTTTGTACAGAGTAATAACCCTTTAATAGATTTACTCATTTCTCCAACGCATCTGCATCTATTTGGCCATCAAATAGGGGAATGTCAAAGTTAACTTGTATCTTGAATGGAGTTGCACGTCCAAAATGGCTGCTCGTTGAAGGTGCCTCCACTCTCGTCGTTAGTCATTGAAGGTTTTGGGAAAAGTTATCCATCATCTCATTCCTTTGTCATGCAAGGGCTTCCTCGAGCAAAAGTTTGATAGGGTCTCCTACTCCATAATCTCTTTTTTCTTCTCCTTGGGAATGTGTTTGTAAACCGGACAACCAAATATTTTAAGGTGCCGACTTCATGCTTTTCTCCGGTAAACATCTCTTCTGGAGTTTTATTCCCAAGGGCACTATGGGAGATTCTATTATGCACATATATTGTTGTTCTAGCTGCTTCTGCCCACGGATACATAGGTAGGTCTTGATCATGGATCATGGCGTTTACAACTTCCATGATAGATCTATTGTTTCTCTCCACCACACCATTTTGTTGTGGATTGTAGGGAATGGTGAGCTACCTCTTAATCCGAGCTTCTCTGCAGTACTTGTTAAATTCACTTGATGTGAATTCTCCCCCATTATCTGATCTTAAGGTCTTGATCCTCTTTTCAGAGAGGTTTTCTACAAGAGCCTTAAACTCCTTGAACTTCTCAAATACTTCATCCTTCTTCTTTAAGAAATAGATCCAAGTTTTGCGGGAGTTGTCATCAATGAAGGAGGCATAGTAAACATACCCGCTTAATGAAGTAGTTTGCATTGGTCCACAAATATGATAATATCTGAGTGAACAATGTCTAGAAGCCCTTTTGCTTTACTATTATTGCTTGGATAAGGGTTCTTGGTATTCTTTCCATGTGCACATCCTTTGCAGACTCCTTCATGGTTTATTTGAATCTCTGGAAAGCCTATCACCACCTTGCTCACAATTGGTAATGCTTTGTAATCTAAGTTACTTGACACGTCCATACTGGCCCACGTGTCCGTACCCGCGGTGTCCACGTGAAGACATGCTACGGTACGTGTCCGACACGTGGTTAAAACGTGTCTTATCCCTGGGACACGTGGTCAACGCGTGTCCGACACTCTTTTGTAACGTGTCTCAATTTTAGGACACGTGTCTTGTGAAAAGTGATGAAATTAGGGGTTTTTTCGCTGTTTAAATCTTCGCGTGACATCCTGAATGTTCCATTTTCCATGCTCGATTGTATGATGTATGATTGTATCATGTATGTTTCATTCACAATGCACATTGGTTCTAAATTCTAATGCTACTGTTACACTCACATCAACATGTACATCAACATGCAATATCATAATATATTCTTAGAACAATTAATAAGACCTCAAATTGAAACAAAGTTTGTTGTTCTGTTAGAAATCTGCAATTAAAATATAAAAAATAGTGGACTTGAAATTGCATAAAAGCTGAAAAAAGTTCATGGAAAATGATGCAATCCATTGCAACTTTAAACTGAAAATTGCTTAATTAAAGTGAAGAAAACAGTGAGTACAACAGGTTGTAATATTAATGTCTTATTATGTTCTATGAATATGAATCATGATTCATGATGTTTAGACTCTACTATCTAGAGTTTGATTGATTTGTAAAATCGTATGGTATTGGTGTTTGAATCTTTGATGTATCTTTTTCGAAGTTCATGATGTAACATTGATCAATATCTACTATCAAGATTCAATATTTTCTCTATTACAGTAATTTGTATAATATATATATATTTTTTTTAATATTATATATAACGTGTCCTCCGTGTCCTGATTCCGGGGGTCGCCGTGTCCGTGTCGGATACTCGTTTTTTCGTGTCCTCCGTGTCCCGTGTCTTCGTGTCAGGTGACTTAGTTTGTAATGTATATGAGCATGTCCTCTGTGCCATAACTCACATGGGCTTACGGTGCTAGTCATCAATGCTGAGTCTACATGTCCCTTTAGTTTGTAGAGTCATCCTTCTTCAACTCCAATCAGTACTGCATCATCTATAGTTTTTCCTTTTGTCCACATAAGAACTTCACCATCTACAAAAGCAACTCTAAAACCTTTCTTATCTAATGTTGAGATAGAAAGGAGATTCTTCTTTAGCCCTGGAATATACAGGATATCCTTCATCTTCATGGAATTTCCTGAGTCCAGTTTATAAGAGGCTTCTCCCATCCTTTTGACGGGATATTGGTAATCATCTCCAAGCATTACTTTGTGTGGAGAATCCTTCTGTTCAAGACAAGAGAGTGAATCCTTGTAACCTGTCATGTGCCTGGAGGAACCATTATCTACTAGCCAAATATCATTACCAGGTGAGACTGAACCTGTGAGTGCTGAGATTAAGACATTTTCTTCACAGTAGTCTTCATTTTCCTTAGTTCTTTCTTCTTCCTCTTGATCATTTTCTTCAGTTGTATGTGCTTGGAATCTTTTGTTCTTCTTGAGTTGATCCGCTCTCATGGGACAGTTTATGGAGATGTGTCCCCATCTTGTGACGAGTGAAGCATTCGTAACTTGAGAAGTCTTGCTTGGACTTCTTATTCTTCTTAAACCCTTGTACATTCCTAGGAGGATGATCATAATTCTTCCTCCTGTTCTTGCCTTTGGTATGAACTGCCAAGGCTTGATCTTCACTTTCATTTAGTTTCTCTTCTCTAACTGCTATTCTTTCTTCTTCTTGAACACATTCTTTCCATAACTGCTGGAACTTAGTAAGTTTTCTTCTGGAGCATATTCCTCGAATGAAAGATTCCCAATCTCTTGGAAGACCATTCAGGGTGCTCTTTTAACTTCTGCATCTTCTACGATATCTCCAATAGCTTCCAGTTGCTCCTTGATCTGCGATACTCTTGTGAAGTATTAGTGCATGGTTTCTGACTTTTGAGCCTTCCTTCAAAAAAGGTTGGATAGGGGATCAAACATTTCCTTTGGTGTTCTCCTTGAAGATACTTGAGAGATCAAGTTATCTTTGATGGAGTCAGCTATGATTCTTTTAGCCTTGATCATATCCTTCTTGTGCTTGTCCTTAGTTTCATCTCCTTCAGGTTCTGCAACTTCCTCCTTTATGAAGCCTTCTAGATCATTCTCTTCTAGGATGAGCATGATCCAATACTTCCATGCTTTGAAGTTCTCAACACCCTCAAGCTTCTCATCTAGCTTGGTATTCTTTGTTATCTCTAACAGAAAGAGAACCTCAAATGGAAATAGGAGAGACAATACTTACTTGGAGAAGATTGTTCTTGGCTAACCTTCTTCGGGATGAGCTAGGGTTTGTTGGTAAAACCCTATTTTTTCAGTTGGAATCACTTGTAGGGTTGAGTGTTGGAAAAGATGCGCCTTCCCAAGGTGAGTTGGACTGTATCTTCCTTTTTATGAGATTGATGATGTAACCTCAAAAAACTCAGCCCTAGTTCTTCTTGGCAGCAGTATCGGGCCCAAAAATGAAACTTCTCGGAATTCAGTTCCGTCTTCACAGAAAGATGTGCCCTTCTAGGGTAAGTTGAGTTAACCTTTTTTTCTGGTTGATCTGTCGAGGGAATTGTTCGAAACAATAAACCCTAGCTATACAATGTCTCCTTTTAGGGTGGCTCTAATACCATGTTAAGTTTTCTTATTGCTTAGATGGTATTCTAAAACAATTTAAGATGATGGGATCACTGAAAGAACAACAAGTACAGTCACACAAGAGAACAAAAGATTTATCCTGGGAAACCCTCATGGGGGAGAAAACCCAGCAAAACTTCTTCAGTATAGAACTCAACAAAAACAGTGTAAAACCCAAGACAACTGCGTCTCTCTTCTTTTTGGTGCACTTCTTCTTCTCTCTCTTGCAAACTTGCTTGAGTGAAGTGAGTACAAATGAAGGGGGCGCCTCCCTATTTATATTTGACTCTTGACTTGTCCTAAAACCTAACTGGGCTGACTTGTCTAACTGACAAGGCCGACTTGACTAGTAGGACACCAAAATAATATTTTATTATAATGACTCAAGGGTACTTGACCCGACTTTTATCCGGAGGTTTACATTGATTCTTTCAATGACTCTTACATCAGTGACAACTCCCGAAGGAGGAATACAACTAGAATATCTTTCGAAGTTACAATATTTTAACAGACATTCCTAAGAAATGGGGGGCTTCTCTTTTGTGAGGGCATCCCACCTTGGAAATGGAGGATGCCAAGATGCCCCCAATGGTTTTTTCTCGATGGCCTTAGAAAAAGTGATTAAAAAGACACTAAAGAGTCAAACCCTAAAGCGAATGTGAATTATTTCATGCTTTCATTGTTCTTGTTTGATAGTTGTCATTGTTTTTCATATATTTAAAATTTTATTTTTATGATTTTAGATGGGTTCCCTATGTTTGGGATCTTGACGATTCCCATGATGTTTCTTAAAATTTGGGGGGTGTCTCTGCACGTCTTCTAGATGTGTTTCCTTGTTTGTCTCAAAAACTTGTGGAACATTGAATTTATTTCTCATTTCTACAGTATTACAGCACCATTGCATTCTTTAAATAAAAGAGGAGTGATGCTTAATTGTGCAAAGGCTTAGGGAGGAACATTCAATAATATGAAGAAAAAGATTTGTGAAGCATTTGTAATTGGGCTTCGTAATCTTCAAAAACCTTTTGAAATTGAAGCAGATGCTTCAGGCACTGCTTTAGGGAGTGTTCTTAGACTGGAGGGAAGATCTATAGTATCCCATTCAAAGTCATTTTATGGAGTTGTACTCAATTATCCTATGTATAATACGGAATTGTATGTACTACACTAAACAGTGAAGCACCTCAGAATACTGGGAAAAGAGACAGCAATCTACACTGATCACAAGCCACTACCATTCCTGCAGCTCGGACAAAGTTGCAACAAGTATGGCTTATGAAGTGGATATCATATACGCAACAGTTCAATTTAGTACTTCTAAGCCAACAGATCGGCCACAGGAAATTATCTCGATTCTCCATGAATTTCATTGGACAATTGCCCAAAACCAGGCAGGTCTATGACAATTTATTTTTCATAGTGGATAGATTCGATAAAATGGAAGTACTACCGCTGTAAGAAAACCGTTACTGGGAGCTGAAGCAGCCAAGTTATTTTTCAGCCATGTGGGAGCATTTTGGAATGCTAGAATCCATTATCTCTTTTAGAGATTGCAGCATTTGGGTCATTTTTGGACAACATTGTGGAGTATGATGGATACTGAACTGAAACAGAGCACTGCCTTTCACCCACAGATAGATAGGAAAACAGAAGTTGTGAAGTGAACACTGGTTGAACTGTTGAGAAGCTACAATAAAAAACATCCAAGGACGTGGGATGAAAGTTTCCCATATATCCAACACAATTATGAAAGAAAAATTCTTAGCTTTGCCCATTAGTCCTGATTTGAGACTTGTTTGGGGTTTCTACCACACATTCCATTTGATCTTTGTTTTGGAAAAGGAATAAAGGGTTCACTTCAAACAATGAAAAAGTAAAAGCTGTCAAGTTTGTCAAAAGAATCCAGCAGATATATAGGCAGGTACAAGAACACTTGCAAAAAGCCCAGCAGAAATATACAGATAGACATGGCATGCTTTGAAAGGGTCATCATTTTGAAGAAGGGGACTTGGTATGGGCTTTACTTGAACAAAAAGAGGTTCAAATGAGAAGGTAAGAAAAGAAACACATAGGACGTGGGTCCTTTATATCTTTGGAGAAAAAGCTAGATTTAAAGAAAAAGCTTTTCTGCTGAAGCCGCCACCATATATGCATATGTACTCTGTAACAAATGCAAAAATTTAAAGCCATTTGAACCCTTAATGTTGGATGAAGAAGATCTACTCCATTGCCGCCTACATCGGAAGATAACAGCTTGGAGAGAAAATGGAAATGGAAGAAGGCTGCATTGTACATAGAAAAATTAGACAAACCTGCTGAGATGCAAAGAATAGACACAATCTTCATTTCACTTAGACAAACCTAGCTTGTACAATTGCAAATACAAGTTGGGATCCTTTTGACATCATTCTCATGTCTTCCATGGTATAACTATAACCTAGGTTGCATAATTATTGATACAAGAAAATGATTTGAGAATGCCGTTGCACATTCAATATGTTTTTACTATTTTTAAGGAGAATACACTCAAATTCATACAAATAGAATATTGCTTGCAAAAGGTACCCACATGAAAGGCTAGATTTTTGGACTTTTACGGTTCTACCTGTTGTTGGAAGCTAACATTTTTTGTAAAAGCATTTGTAATCGGGCTTGTATGAATGAAATTCTGATGGGAAAAGTTTGAGAAAACCTCTCATATTGCCGTGTTATAAGTGATCATATGTGGAGAAATATATCTTGGGAACATTTTTTTTGACATTTTCCTTATAACTTTCATGGTAGTTACTAATAACATAGCTAGTACAATTGCAAATAAAAGAAAATGGTTCAAGTTCTTTGCAGTGCACTTTTGATATGGTTTTGCTGTTTTTAGGTAAACACACTTTAATTCAGTAAATAGAGAGCTTGGAAAAATGTGCCACATGAAAGTTCAGATCATTGGATCAGTTCTAAATGTAGCTGGAAACTATTTGTTCTATGCAATAGGGTTTGCATGAATAATACCGTTGTAGGAACAGTCTAATTCAAAGAGAATCTCTCATATTGTGTTATTATAAGAGAGAGCTGCTCTGGAGAAATATAGCTCTACTAAAATTTGAGTCTCACCTAAAAAAAATTCACAGCAGGACTCTTATTATTGCATTTCATGTGCAGGATGTCATCTCCAGTTGAGTCAACGGACAAAAGGTTTACCGCACTTGGGAAGAAAGCAACAACCTTAATATTACTTGGCATCACAGGAGGTTTTGCTTTGAGTGCTTTTGATGATTTCGCAATCTATTACAATTGTAGTAGGTATGTAGAGAAGTTGTATAATTGTATTGCAAATTGTTTGAACTGTGCATAGAAAAGTAGGATATTTGCTATCATAAGCACATACATTTAAATTGGTTAGAAAAGAAACATTTATTTGCACAAGATTTTATGTAAGCAAGAAGAAACTCGTTATTTAGCTTCTTATTGACTTCATTATAATAGTGACCCCTTCTCATGTTCATAGGTTGTAGGCCACATTGATTTATCCAAGCTCACCCTAATGTTAACTAATGATACACACACACACACATTAAATTTATTATGACATTCATGCTACGCACATTTCAATATCATCATTTGTTTTCACTTAAGTAATCATGTTCGTTCATTGCAATTTTCTTGAACTATTGTTGCTAACAACAAACAACAAAGTCAGCTGTGGGCCCATTTTCTTTGTTGGGATCGCTACCCTGTCTACATTGTTCACCGCTTTGTTCACCCATAGAACATTGGGTTTAATCTTGAACTTCTAGTTGGTTGTGTTAACCCCCTATTTGCATAGGGAGTTCGCAGAGTTTTTTTTATGAAGGTTTCTGGGCAAGTCTGAAGCATGATTTTACCTTATATTAGCTTTAAAATCAATTCTGGGCATGTTGCCATGTTTTTGACCTCAAATCTCAGCTCTGGGTTGGTCTGTGGGGTTGAACCAGCAATAAGAGGCCTCATATTCAGGTCTGGGTCAGTTCTGGACAGGTCTGAAGTATTTTTGGGCATTATTGAATCAGTTTGGGCTAATTCATGAGATTATGGGGCATGAATATGGACAGACAGCAGTTCTGGACACAATTTAGGGACTGTCCCACCTTCTCAACAGCAGCAAACAGTTATAAACTAGCAGCAAATCATGGAAATTGTCAATTCTGGGCAGTGAAACACCAATGAATCAACAGTAAGGTCTGTTCTGGGCACATGACACAGGTAAGGAAGCCTGATTCCTCAAAGTCAGCAAAGAATCAGCATTCTGGGCATGCTGGCAGCAGTAAGCAGTGGTTAAACCTCAATAGTTTGGAAACCTGGGCAGTTTCAGACTTTGAATCAGCAATACATTGACATCAAAAGAAAATCTGGGCATGAAAAGAGCCTCATATCTCCACAAAAAGTAGTTTTGGGCAGTTAAATAGCATGTACAGTGGTAAAAGGAAGAGTTCTGGGCACATTGCAGCCCTAATCTCCATTCTGGACGAAGTAAGCAGGCTTAAGCCTTGTTTTTTGGACAGTTTTGGGCGTCTTTTACTTCATACTCTTTAATAATACCTATTTCTTTGTGTTCTAGGAAAGAGCATACACGAAAATGGCAGATGTTTATTCCAATTTGAGATTGTAGAAACACAAGCAAAGGAGTAAAACTAATTACTATAGCTAAGAGTCTCCTTCAGGACTGAAGGCCGTACTCGGGAGAGCAAGGATGGGTTAGCATTTGTATTACTTTGTAATAAATGAAATTGAAATTTGAAATAGCAAAGTATACTGATTTGTAAAACAAAGCTACACTAACAAAAGAAAAACCATGAAAAAAGTGCACTGACGCAAATCCCCCAGGGGGGATGGGGTGTGGGATCTTAGGATCCTACTCAAAATCTTTTATTATGGTATTTACAATGCTTGAGGTGGATGCCAATGGTCCTTGTAGATTTGGATCCAAAGGTCTTACAAGTTTTAGAAAGATAAGATCAAGAAAGGTCCTCCGAGAGGTCTTTGAAGTTTGAATAGCTTAGATTTTTTATTTTCCGGCTGCTCTTCTCCTTGTCTTGTTAGTAAATGACAAAAACCAGCCACATGTAATGCACCAAATGTGCCAAATACAACGTTAAAAGCATAAAATATTCAAGTACTAAATGATAAAAAAAATGCACAAGTACTTAACATTACTAGATCTATTCTAAGAATGGTGCTTTATAATTCTAGATCTAGAAAAATGCTTAAAAAGATAAGCCTTTAGATATTCTTTTGAAACACAAACTAAACTACTTAAGCATCTGAGTAACCATAACCAAAGGGGAAAGTATGATTTAAGTTGAAGGAGAGAGAGAGAAGGAATGCTGGAAGCTTGGGAATATTTGGGCCGTGGAGTTTGCAAGTGGAAAGTGGAGGGACTATGCTATTCAAAATTTGTTTGAAAGTTGGAGGAGTCAACCAAGATCAACCATCCCTTCAAGCTGGATACCTGCATCAACTTAGAAATCTTTGCACAATAAAAGGTTACAAGCAAAGTTGCTGTCGAAAGTAGAAATTTGGAAAGAAATGTACATGCGAGCTAAAATATCTACAATCATCAAACAATAAAAGCATGAATCAAACTAGAACAATCTCTTATCCTACTAAAATATAGCTCCCCTTGTTGATTCACAACAAATCAAAGAAATGCAGAAATAAATGAAGCTAATACTGGTTACCTCATAAACCATGCAATAATCATCCACACACAATGATGCTCGACACAAGAGATTTGCCTTCAAATCCTTCTATTATTCCATAAAATACTACAAGATTACAAGTATACAACTCAACAACCTTTTGGTCCTCTTTGACCATCAGAAAATGAGAACAAAACTTTTGCTTAAATAGGAAAAATGAGAGCAAATCCCAAGGGGGGCGAATTTTCCAAGTGTTGGAGCTTTTTGAGAAGATTGGGGTGAACTAGAGTGAACTAGAGGTGGTAGGTGACACCTCTCTCAAGGTAGGTCACCCACCCGTCTTTCTGTGACACATATACAACAAGAGGTGAACTTGGTCATGGATAAATGTGCCCCTCTAAAGAGAAATTCACCCCCTCATGGATTTGATTGGAATTGACTTGATTTGATCTTGATTTGGTCTCCAATTAGCCCCAACATCATCATTAGTTGAACTGGAACATGTCTGGGACAAGTTCCCACTGATTTAGGGATGTGTTTTTTCTCCATATTTTTCCTTTTTCTATTTTTTTATTCACATTTTGCCTTTTTTGAAGAGAATTTCACTCAAGTGATAAATAATCACTTAAAACTTAGGAAAAGTGGTTATTTAGTTAACGTGGGGGCTCCGAGTTTGAAAAAGAGTACCCCCATGGCAAAGTTGTCCCCCTAGATACACTTTTATGACACTTTGAATTTTTACAATTAATTTATATAAATAATTAACCCATTTTAACGGGAATTTTTTATATTCTCGGAAAATAAAAAAACTTATGGGGGACCTAGTACATGTTCATAATGACTCAAAATGATGACTAGCGTGGTAATATACATAGACACATAGATTTTAATAAACTCTTAAAGCCTAACCACTAAGGCAAATACTCCAGCATTGGAGGTTTGAATGACAAACTCGAAAATCATAAATACTCCAGCTTTGGAGGTTTGAATGATAAACTTGAAAATCATAAGTCGTTGAAAAGCAACCTATAATTAACAAGGAAAAAACACTATGCAGTAACATATTGATGACTAAGTCTAAGTAGTCCTAGCGTATTACATAAGGTCATCATGTTACGTCAACTTATAACAATTCCCCATGGAGTATGGTACCAAGGACATGCCAAAAGTTTGGTGATTCATCAAAATTTAATGTTTGTACTACCCCATGTTGTGAAAATTTCATGTTCTAGGATAATAAACGCAAAACTGAAATTTCACCTTTTTCCTAAAAGTTTTCTCGGATCTCGGTGCTAGACTTTCCAGCGTTTAGAACTGCTATAAATTAAAGCGTAAAATAACGGCGAAAAGATCACAATAATTCACTTTTGACAACTCCAAACTTCACAACAATTCAAGGAGAAAAGATACCAAACCAAGACAAATTTTCAGCCCTTCTAGGGCAACTTATAAACCAACAATCAGATTTGAAAATGTATTTTGGCAATAGTATAACAGTAGCAAATGCAACCCCTTTTATTCTTCCTTTAGATGTTAAATCACTTAACAATTTTCTCTTATATTTATGTCAAACTAGCAAGACATAAATCACTGTAAATAGCAAAGCATAAGAACAAATAACTGAAAGTTCAAATTAGCAAATGGCACAAGGCTTGGACAACTAAAAACTTTATATATAAACTCAAGGTGAAGTACAATTACATACCGTATCCTTCTGTCAAGACAGTACAAAAACCCAACCATCCAAAAAGCCCTAGTTGGGGTAATTCACCAAATCCTAGCTCAACCAAGAATATCCAATGTGCAAGAATCTCTCCAACACATCTTCCAAGGCAAGACGTCGTTCTCCTCTTCTTCACAAATTCAGCCTAGGGTTTTCTCCCAGAACCTTAATCTCCAATCTCCAAGGGTAAAACTCTAACCTTAGAACTCCAAGATGGATAGGAAGACCAAGAAACCCTAGTGCCTTAAGGGAGAGGGAGAAACATGTACAAGTGAAGATCTAAGAGAGATAAGATAAGATAAATTTATCTATGTTCACTAATGACCACAAAGTAGGTCAATGAGACTGTCGGTTACAATGATGTTCGTGCATGTGGGGGGACCAAATGATCTCCCTTAAAAAGAAATACATTACAAGAAGTAAGATAGAATAGAAGTAAAAGTGTACAAAGCAAGTTGGGTTGAAGTATGGGAGAGCTCTCGCCCCAGTCTCAACATCGTAGCCCTGCATAGGGGCAAATAAGCTCAGGTGGACAGGATCCAGGAGCCAAAACGACCGAGGGAGGTTTAGTACTCCTAACATCCGAGGTTGAAAGAGGAAAACTGGATCGGTATCTAAGTCAGTAGATCTCTTGGTGCCCTTGGAAGGTGGTAGCACGTTAAAGAATGTCGTGATCCTCTATGTGGTATCGGGTCTGGTAGGTGGCTGGAGTACCTGCGCTCGAAGCCTGAGAGCCTCCTGAATATAAAGTGCTAAACATATTTGATCAGTGTATCTGAAGAAGGCGGCTAGAGTTTGAGGCCCCCTAAACAAGCAGTGGAAATGTCCTTTGATCTCGTAGTATATAGGACATCTAAAGATAAAGTGTGACTCGGTTTCCACTTCCTGTAGATGACATAGCTGGCGGATCCTGTCCGATCTATCAATCTGGTGGTTTGTCTCTATTTGGAGTTTATGGGATCCTACTCTGAACTGTCCAACAGGGATTCGAAGAGCATGCATCCAATGGCAGAATGTGTACTGGGGTCGGACAATGAGCTTGTCTCTTATCTCCAAGAAGTGTTCAGCATAAAAGGCCATCTTTGGGCGCAATCCTCTCGGAGGATTAACCTATGTAACCTTGACGTACTGCTTGTAAACATCCTCTCGGATGATCTTGTTTAACTCCTGTCGGGTAGGTAGAAGGGGGCATCCAAAGAATATCGAAATGAGGGGAGACGATTTAACTAGATCCTCACTGAAGTAAGAAGGCTCGAGACTCTTGTGACCCAACATTTGGCTCTGCCTGAATGGGTACCGCGGGCAATGGTCTCAGAAGAGCAATAGGCTAGATAAGTGTACCTGTCCCGACCTTTTGACGAGTCGGCAAACCACCGAATCCGAATAAAGAAAGAAACCAACCTTAAGACCATCTCAAAACGGAAGGGCTGGGCCCCAAACTCAGCTAGGCTGATGTGCTGCGGCACTGTCTGCTTACATTTGATGATATGTCGAAGAAGAAGGATCTGGACTCTCTTAGTTGAGGCCCAATCCGACTTGAGTAGAGAGGGTCCCCAAATTTCTAATCCATATAAAACAGTGGGACGGATCAAGGTATCTAACAGGTTCATCTTGGATGAGATATCCTGAAGGTGATGGCGAAAACACTGTCTCTCAAGAAGGGCTAGGGACTTGTACCCCTTGTTGATTCGAGGTTGGAGAGTTGGTCGTAGACTGAAGCGAGGACCTGAAAACTACACTCCCAAGTAAGTATAAGTATTGGTGATCTCGATTTCCTCCCCCTTGAATAGGAAATGGAAGTCCGAGGTTTTCTTCACCTAATTGAAGATCATAACCTTTGTTTTGCTCAAATTCATTGGCAACTTCCGAAGGTCACAAAACAAGGCCAAGGCATCAAGTTGTCTTTGCAGATCTTATGGGGAAGAAGATAAGAGTACTACATCATCAACGAAAAGTAGAATAAAGATCAGGACATGGTGGAGGAGGCACCCATATGTATCCTGGATATGCTCATGTAGAAAGGCCTCCAACTCATCGATGTAAATTCCAAACAAGGTGGGAGATAGTGGGAAACCTTGTTTCACCCCAATGGTGCTACGGATGAACTCATATAATCCTCAAGCTGTGCGAAGGCGGCCACAGACGGACTCATAAAGGCGCATAATAGCTGTCAGTAGAGTCGTCGAGATGCTGATGTCTCTGAGCCGCTGCAATAAATCTTCTCTCAAAACTGAGTCGAAAGCTTTTCGAAAGTCTACAAAACAACAATAGACTTTCGAGGAACGGTGGCGTGCCTCCTCAATCACGGCTCGGAGAGTAAAAATGTGGTCGATAGTCTGATGTGCTGGTTTGAACCCTTCCTGGCCTCGGGCTCTAAGATTTCTTTGCTCAAGATTGCTGGAAAGCTTCATATGGAGAACGGTGGAATTTAACTTTGAGAACGTGTGGCCTACCATGATTGTTCTGTAGTTGTTGGGATCATAAGTGGATCTTGACTTGTGAATCGGATATATGATATGATGAGACCAAACTGGAGGAAACCCTTCACGCACCACGTGATTGAAGAGATCAGCCAAATAGCTAACTAGAACCCGGAGACCATGCTTGAAGAACTCTTCTTGGTATCCTTTCCATCTGTTGATTTAATGTTGGTCATCGCTCGGATGGCCTCCGTAACATCGCTATCAGTGAAGAGGTGGCAAGAGGATTGAGGGGAAGCAACATGAATTTTGGCCTGGCCAGGAATGTCATAGAGATTGGAGGTGTGGGAAAACATGGAAGCAGGGTCAAGGTTGGATGAGAGAGGGGAGCGCTGAGAATGGATGATACCAGAATCTAAGATTTCTCTGAACAAGATCACTGGAAAGCTTCATATGGAGAACGGTGGCATATAACTTTGAGAACGTGTGGCCTACCATGATCGTTTTGTAGTTGTGGGGATTAGAAGTGGATCCTGCCTTGTGAATCGGATATATGATATGATGAGACCAAACTAGAGGAAACCCTTCACGCACCATGTGATTGAAGAGATCAACCAAATAGCTAACCAGAACCCGGAGACCATGCTTGAAGAACTCTACTTGGTAGCCTTCCTCATCTGCTGATTTGTTGCTACTCATCGCCCGGATGGCCTCCGTGACATCGCTGGTTGTGAAGAGGTGGCAGAAGGAATGAGGGGAAGCAACATGAATTTTTGCCTGGCCAGGAATGTCATAGAGATTGGAGGTGTGGGAAAACATGGAAGCAAGGTCAAGGTCGAATGAGAGAGGGGAGCACCGAGAGAGAAAGCCAAGATCATCACTAGCGTCTCCTCCACGAGAAAACCCTAATCACAAGAGCAAATTCCCACCAAGACATTTATTAAAGTTAGGGTTTTTAAAACAAAAATTTAACAAATGCAGAAACCCACAAAGTACTACTGAAATAAAAAATCGTAAACAGTAAGACAACAACAATAATAAAAAATTATAAACTAATTAACAAGGAATTAAAATTAGATTTGATAACTTACTTGATGAGAAGAACCTTCCTTATATACTAAGAGTTAACTTTCAGATCAGATCTTGCCTCTTAGAGGCAAGCCAATAAAAGGAACACATAACTGATTCTTACCTGAGGGTATGCACATACCTGAGAAAGAGATAATGTTGAAGAATAGGGTTAGATAGGTACAACATAAAGTACAGTGACTTAGAGAGGGCATGGCCTAGCTAAGAACAACGCCAAATCATCAACTGAAGCAGCAAATAAATGCTACCAATCCAAGCCGCCCTGTTATCTAGTTAACACTAGGAAAATATACTCAACACAACCCCAAAATTAGAGCTCAACTAGTAGGTAGTAGCCTTAAGACAGACCTCGACAACAAGCGACACCTCAGATCAGACCATGACTAGCAGCAACATCCTCACAATAGGCTTCAAAATGCAACAACCTTAGGAAGTCAAAGCAGGCTGAAAACAGACCTCTACCAGCAAACGATAACCTCACAATAGGATTTAACAGCAGACGAAACCCTTAAACAATCAACGCTGGTCAAGGAGACCAAAACCAGTCTTGAAATAGAGCTTAACTAGCAGGCGACAACCTCAAGACAACCTTCAAACAACAGACTTAGCTACAAGACAGATCATGGTTCACACATGTGGGAGAAATGAGATGTGAACAATTGTTAGAAACCTCAAAAGGAGCAGCGCTGTGAAGTAGATCCAAAAACAAGGTAGCGCCCAAGCAAAAGAAGCATAGAAACCCTTGGCGTCACCCAACAAGTCCATAAAAACCCTAGAACAGTCGTAAGAAATCAGATCTCAATTTTTCTCTTCAAGACACTCACAAAGAAGGCTAGGCTTATATTTATAGCCTTGCAATGACCTCTAGAAAGTTCCACCTTCTATTTGGTCATTGACTTTGGGGTTACTTAGTAAGGTTAAGACGCATAACTTTTAGAAGGTTCCACATATAAAATATATAATTTAATGTTAAGTCGTCTTAGGAGAGGGTACCACGGACATGTCAAAAGGTTAAGTTACCACAGTCAAAGGGAGGCGCTTTCGCATAACCAAGGAGGGGTCAACACAAGACTAAGCCAACACAAGACTAACCATAAGTCAACAAGAGGGCTAACTACAAGGTGGGGAAAACAACCCTTCTAACCACAAGTCAACAAAAGGTGTTAAACAAGGAGGGGAAACAACCCTTTTTATCTCTCTCTTTCAATGTATGTGGTCCACAAGTGTCCCATACCTTAACTAAAATTTTATCATCACCATATAAGGAAGGTTCATACTTGATGATGTGAACCTCTGGTCCTCTTGACTGCTCCTAAGGTCAAATGCTAGTGACTCCATCAAGGGATGGCTGAATTAACATAGCTCAACCATCTCGAAGACCTAGGAGAGGAGGGCATCGCACATCATCATCTTGGTTAATTGACCAAGATCCACCTGGTTAACTAACCAGGTACCCTAGGGATTGGCTAGGGGCCTTAGATAACTGCTAGGGGCTTATCTGACTTGTTCCCAGACCAAGTACCCTAGATAATGTAACGAACATAAAATAAGATAATAATTAAATAATTAATAATTAGGTTAACTAAGTTAGGTTATGAAATGAGGCGTCTCCTCAACATTAAATGCCTAAGCCATATTTAAGGAAGGGCCACCATTTGTAACATATCATCTCTTATCTTATCATTAATATATACTTGCCTTATGGCTTATCTGATTTACCAAGTCTTTTGGTGAATTCATTGTGTGAGCGAATAATTATTCGGTTCATTTGGTATCAGAGCTAGTTTGTGATCCAGGCCTTTGGCTTTATCTTGATTTTTAATCATAATCCTAGGGAGTCCCTAAATTTATGGTCTTTGACCAAGTAAATAAAAATAAAAGAAAGTAAAAAGAAAAAAGAAAAAGGAAAGAGAGTAAAAAAAAAAGTGAAAAAAATGTAAAAACAAAAAAACTAAAAGAACGAGAAAAAACAAAAAAAAGGGAAAGAAAAAAAAAGGTTAAAAAAGAAAAGATAAAAGTAAAAGGAAAAAAAGAGAGAGGGTAAAAGTGAAACCACACCTGCTTTCTTAAAGTGGGTCTGGGTTTGAATATAAAAGTGTATAATAAATACTACTAAAAGCAAGTGAGATTTGAACTTAGTTGGGGAAGGTAACACTTATTCCTCCCAACCACCCAATCTACTAGAATTTTACAAAACTTAAGGGAAACAAAAAATCTAAAAGTACATAATAATTGCTACTAAGAAGCAAGTAAGATTTGAACTTAGGTGGGGAAGGTAACAATCATTCCTCCCAACCACCCAATCTACAAGAAGTATTTATCAACCTTCAAAAAAAGAAAAAGAAAAATATTAATATTATTATTATTATAATTACTTAATAATTGTATTATGTACAATTATTAAATTACAAGAACAAAGCAAAACAAAACAAAAAACAAATTTTAATAAAAGTCAAATATTATATATAATATTATTATTATATTATTATATTATAATATTATAATATTTATTTTTAAAAACATTAAAAAAACTATATACAAATATTATATAGTTTATATAAAAAACAATAATAATATTAATTAAATAATTAATATTTATTATTAAAAAAAGGACAGTATCAAAAAAAGAAAAGGAAGATCTTCTATCATCGAAGACGTGAAAGAAAAGAAGCCAAAAAGTCAAGACTTTATATCGTCAAAGAAACAAAATCCAAGGAAGACTGGTCAAGAAATCGATAGCCATCTATCATTAAAAAAGTTAGAGATCATGGAATTTGGTTTGCGACTACAAATAGAGAAATTAGAAGCCAAGTTATAGCGTTATCGAAGAGACAATGAAGAATTACGAGACATAAATACGAACTCAGAACTAATAATTAAAATACATGAGATGCAAAAAGAGCTCAAGGAACAAAAAATTTCTGACCAGAAAAATCATATAGAAAAATTGTCTGCCCAAATTGAGAAATTAAAAGACGAAAACGATTTTAATCAGAGATTGAAAAATCAAGACATAAAGAAAAAAAATAAACGATTACGAAGCGGAAATAAAACGGTTGAACAAAATCGTTAGCGACAAGGATGAAGAACTAACACATATATGACATAAATTAGAAAATCAAGAATCAGTGATCGACCAGTATCGACAACAGATAAAAGTTCTTCAACAACAAAATCACGACTCTGAAAAGACTCATAAGTCGGAGATCGCAAAAAGTAATAAAACACTATCCAACAATTCCAAAGAAATTTTCAGATTAAGGAATCATAACAAAACACTAGTCACGAAAATTAAGAAGTTGAAAAATAGTCGGAAGACAGAACAATCTATGGAAGACATTGAAGGGAAACTTCTAGATAAGCAAGAAGAAAATAGTTGCATCAGAAGTCATAACAAAGATCTTAAGGAACAACTTAAGAAGTTTGAAGATGACAGAAAAGCGCAAGTAGAAGTGATTAAGAAGTTTCAAAATGATTATGTGCAGTTGGAAAAGATACAGAATGAAACCTTAAAACCTCAAGGAATGAAAATACAAATTCCAACTCACATCAATGCTCAAAAGACGACATTCGTAAAAGAAAATGACATTGTGAAAATTCCCTATCGACACCCCAACCATAAAAACCAAAATTCCAAAAAGTGGGAAATGTCGAAAGATAATGATACTAATATGATCAAAGCTCCCGGCGACAGATCAGTAGGGAATCCCAACAGTCAACAACAAATAAATTTAGGATGGATTGACCCATCCACATATCGAAAGTTATGCTCTATACTTAGCAGTTCGCATAGACATGTGTCATCAGCCACGACATCACAAAGAACGACGCGACAACATTATAAGGCTTTGAGGACAAAGCCTTTCTAAGAGAGTGGCAATGTAACGAACATAAAATAAGATAATAATTAGGTTAACTAAGTTAGGTTATGAAATGAGGCGTCTCCTCAACATTAAATGCCCAAGCCATATTTAAGGCAGGGCCACCATTTGTAACATATCATCTCTTATCTTATCATTAATATATACTTGCCTTATAGCTTATCTGATTTACCAAGTCTTTTGGTGAATTCATTGTGTGAGTGAATAATTATTCGGCTCAGATAACTGTTAGGGGTATGCACTACTTGGTCCCAAACCAAGAATCTTTCTGGTGTAACTGACCAAGAGGCCCTAGTGATCAGCTAGGGACTTTTTCCATGGCTCTGTACAGCTTGGTTCCAGACCAAGATCTCTAGAGATAACTGCTAGGGGCTGTAGATACTTGCTAGGGACTTGCACTGCCGGTTAACTGACCAAGAACCCTGTTGAAATGTTACCTAGCAAAGTGATTGTTCACCTGGTATTGCCTTGGGGTGGACAAGGTCACTTAAATAATGGACCCCTTGTCATTAATGATTAATAAAGTGTGATGTACTTTATGTTTGCAAAGTGACTTTATTTAATCATTACATGTCATAAAGTGAGATGTACTTTATGTTTGTAAAGTGACTTTATGATTAAAGTTCATAAAGTGAGAAGTACTTTATAATTCAAAAGTGACTTTATGATAAAGTTAAGTTGTGGTTATATCCTAAGTTTCACTTTAATGGAAAAGTGAATGGGTTTTTAATTAATGAGGATCTCTCATAAAGTTAATTTAATGAATGACTTAAGTGCGCATTAATGTCATTTATTAAATCATAATGGAGCATTAAATGAGAGCCATTGATCTAAATCCATCTTAGCCATTGATTTAGAAAGTTGGTTACCATGAACAAAAAGGCAAAGGGCAAGGCAAATGGAATTCATTATTCACTTCACTCATTGGGATTTTGAGGAGAGGAGAAGAGAGAGCAAGAGGAGGGTGAGTTTTCCAAGGGAAGAGCATCAAACCCTTGATTAATTTCTGAGAGAGAAATTGACTGAGTAAGGGCACAATTTCCAAGGGAGCACCCAACATTTATTGCAGCCATTAATGGAGGCCGTACAACAGTAATTATGGCAGGCCGTACCAACATTTATGACAGTCGTACAGCAGCAGGAGGGCACATAATTCTAGGTGTTTGATCAACATTTATTGCAGATCGTACAGGCACAGGATTTGAGGCAGGTTGCTGGTCATTTAGTGTTGGCCGTACATTGCAATTAATGCAGGCCGTACAGTAGCTGTGAGCACGCATTTCTAGGCAGATTTGTGGGCACGCTTTTCGAGAGGGAAAGCAAAGATAAGTACAACTATTTGTAATTAATTTCTTAAGTTTAATAAGAAGATTTCTCTTGCATAGGTTTTCCCCGGAGGTTGGGGTTTTGCCTGGACCATTGGTCATTTCTGTGTGTTGATTTTATGTGCATGACATTTAATTTTCTGAGTCTAAATGCATGATTGAAAATTAATTTTCTGAGTTGGTTGAGAAATTGGGAAAAGTAATTTTTAATTCCAAGTGTTTCATGTCAGTCAAATTTAAAGTTTAAATTTGTGTATTCTGGGTTGGGCATTAAACTGAATTCAGAGAAGCCTAAAGGCTTGAGACCGGGTGGGGTTAAAAACAGTGGTTATAAATTTGCCCAAATTTAACATGGTATTAGAGCCATAACCAAAACAGAAATCAGAAATTTCAGTGTGGGTCAGAAAAATCAGATTTGCAAGTTTTCAGTGGTTTGGGGTTTGAAAGTGTCAGTTTCAAGTTTCAGTAAAAAATTCTTCTATTTCCAGTGTTGTTGGGTAAAACAGGGCAGCCATGGTGTCAGGGCTTAGAGTCGAAGACAGGTTAGATGGGGTGGCAAACTTCAGTCCATGGAAGGCTAGGATAGCCTTGATTCTCGAGGAGAATGAGTTGTGGGACATAGTGGTCAGTACTGCAACAAACCCTGTCATTTTTCCAACTGATGCTACATTAAAAACAACCTTCATGAAGAAAGATGTGAAAGCAAGAAGGATCATCTTAGATGCTGTTAGGGACCATATCATTCCGCATATTTCAGGTAAGGACCATGCTCATCAGATGTGGTCGTCTTTGACGAACTTATACCAGAGTTCAAATGAGAACAGGAAGATGGTGTTGGGGGAGAAGTTGAAGAACACAAAGATGAACAAGGGAGATAACATGATTTCTTATCATATCAGGATCTCGCAAGTTCGTGATGAACTTGGAGCGGTGGGTGAGAAGGTGGAGGATGTAGAGTTGGTTCGGATAGCACTGAATGGTGTGGTAAAGCCATGGATGGTCTTTGTTGAGTCTTTGGTGGCTAGGGAGCACATGCCTACATGGGATCGTCTGTGGGATGATTTCGTGCAGGAGGAGACTCGTAGGGGTTATGTGCAGGGTAGTTCTTCTCACAGCAGAGGGGATGAGGAGAACGTAGCATTGGCAGCAAAGGGGAAGAAGAAGAAGTTTCACAAGGGTTCCAAGAGTGGAACCAAGCTTAGTACAGGTGGAGGTAAGCATAAGAAGGACTTGAGTCAGATCAAGTGCTTCGCCTGCAAGAAGTTTGGGCACTATGCAGGTCAGTGTCCGAACAAGAAGAGGAAAGGTAAGCATCAGCATACACCAGCTTCAGCAGAGATGGATGAGATCTCATCTCGGTTTGAGAATGAGTTCTCATTATTTTCAGGATGCATAGAGAGTACATCATTTATCAGCAGGGAGTTGGTGGGTGATGATGATGTTGATCAGGTTCAGTGTTCACTGGTTGGACACTCATTCAATGCTACAACCACTACTGCCACGTGGTACATTGATAGTGGGGCTTCGAGCCACATGACAGGTGTTCGAGAGATGTTCACCGAGATGACTGAGACTGGCTTGAGTCTCAAGGTGGTGTTGGGTGATGACACTACAGTTAGTGCAGTTGGGCGAGGGACTGTCACATTTCAGAGGGAGTCCTTGCAGCTCATGATCTTGCGGGATGTGCTTTATGCCCCAGTGCTAAAGAAGAACCTTGTTTCAGTTTTCATGATCGAGGACAGAGGATATGGGTTGTATGTCCTTGATGGGAAAGTTCATCTCTTTCCCAAGTCAGCTGGACCATCCGCTTCATGTGCCATTGGAGTGAGATGTGGGAAACTGTACAAGCTTCTCTTTCAGCCACAGTATGCATTAGCCCACACCAGTAGCAGTAGTGTTGAGACTTGTGAGTTGTGGCACAGGAGGATGGGCCACTTGCATCATCCGGCATTGAGGTTGTTGAGGGAGATGCCGACAGGTCTACCTCAGTTCAGCACAGAGCAGGGTGGAGTGTGCAGAGGGTGTGCTTTGGGAAAGTACACCAAGACTGCTTTTCCTAGCAGTGACACCAGAGCAGGTGGTTGTTTGGACTTGATACATTCAAACTTGTGCGGGCCCATGTCTTCAGCTTCCATGTCAGGGTATGAGTATTATGTTATTTTTATTGATGATCATTCCAGGAAGACCTGGATCTATTTCCTGAGAAGTAAAAAATCTCAAGAAATCCTGTCACGGTTTCAAGAGTTCAAAGCTTTAGTGGAGAACCAAACAGGTAGGAAGATTCAGGCACTCAGATCAGACAATGGAGGTGAGTATACCTCCAAAGAGTTTGATGAGTATTGCAGACAGCATGGGATCAGGAGGCAGTTGACAGTACCATACACTCCACAACAGAATGGAGTGGCAGAGAGGAAGAACCGTTCGATAGTGGGTGCAGCTAAAGCTATGCTGCATGATCAGAGTCTTCCTCTGTTTCTTTGGGCTGAGGCTTGCTATACTGCTGTTTATTTGCAGAACAGGAGTCCGCACCGAGCAGTGGGGTGTAAGACTCCTGAGGAGCTGTTCACTGGAAAGAGACCTGAGATAGGTCACTTTCGGATTTTTGGATGCCTTGCATACTCCCATGTCCCTTCTGAGAAGAGGACAAAGTTGGAGCCTACAACGGAGAAAGGCATTTTTTGTTGGATATGAAGAGACTTCGAAGGCTTTCAGGATCTATCTTCCCTCGCAGAGGAAAGTTGTTGTGAGGAGGGATGTCAAATTTGAGGAGGAGAAAGCCTTCAGGAAGTCCATTGACTCAGAGTTGGGGGAGCAGCAGGTTGCACCTCCACAGGTGACAAGTGCACTGAGTCAGGTTTCAGGGTCACAGGTTTCAGGTGTGACTGGGTCACAGGTTACAGGTACATCCAGTTCAGGGACTCAGTCTACAGGGACTACTGGTACAGGAACAGGTTCACAGAGTTCACCTTCAGCGATTCAGTTGATACTGGTTGAGGGTTGGCAGGTTCAGGTTCTCCAGGTACAGGCACTTCTTCATGCAGACAATAGTCTAATGAGGAAGTTATGCAGGAGCAGATGCAAGAGTTAGCTTCTTCCAAGAAACGAAAGCCAAGTTGGCTTAAGGATCTTGTGAATGAAGCTGAGCAGTCTGTGGGTCCTCCCAAGAAGGAGATCAGGGAGAGCAGGGCACCAGAGAGATTCTGTAGCTATATGGCTATGCTGATTACTACCATTGATTCTGAGCCTTCTACTTTTGAGGAGGCCAACTCCCACCAGGTTTGGAGAGATGCCATGATGGAAGAGTACACTTCCATCATGGAGAATGATGTGTGGGAGATTGTTCCAAGACCAGAGGGGAAGTCAGTGGTGACTTCCAGTTGGCTCTACAAGGTGAAGAAGGCTGCAGATGGCAGCATGGATAAGTACAAGGCCCGGTTTGTTGCACGAGGGTTCTCACAGGTTGAGGGAGTTGACTATGATGAGACATTTGCACCGGTTGCCAGATTTTCTTCGATCAGAGCAGTGATCTCTATTGTTGCAGAGATGGGTTGGAGGATTCATCAGATGGATGTGAAAACCGCTTTCCCAGATGGGCTTTGAGATTCATGAAAGAGAGTCTCATGTGTGTAGGCTGAAAAAGGCCTTGTATGGTCTGAAGCAAGCCCCTTGGGCTTGGTATTCCAGGATAGACTCTTACTTGCTTTCGATTGGGTTTCATAAGAGTGAGGTGGATCCCAACTTGTACTACATTGTGGTTGGTGGTGTTTCGCTCATCCTTCTGTTGTATGTGGATGATTTGTTCATTACTGGAGGAGAGGACCTAATCGAAGCAAGCAAGAAAGACTTGGCTTCAGAGTTTGAGATGACTGATTTGGGGCTGATGCATTTTGTATTTGGGCATGGAGGTTCAGCAGGAGGAGGGGCATGTTTTCTTGAGTCAGGGGAAGTATGCTTCAGAGATTCTGAAGAGATTTCAGATGACAGATTGCAGGCCTATGTCCACACCTATGGCCACCAACCTGAAGGAGCTTTATGCTTTTGAGCGAGTGTTGGTGGACCCTACTTTGTATCGGTAGCTTATTGGTTCATTGATGTATTTGGTCAACACCAGACCAGATATGTGTTTTGCAGTAAACACTCTCAGTCAGTTCATGGTGGAGCCCAGGAGAGTGCACTAGATTGCTGCAAAACATGTCTTGCGGTATTTGGCAGGTACAATGGATTATGGACTAGACTACAGGAGATATGATGGAGTGGGATTGGTTGGATTTACAGACTCAGATTGGGCAGGCAGTGTTTCAGATCGAAAGAGCACTTCCGGTTGTTGTTTTAGTTTGGGCTCAGGTATTATATCTTGGTTCAGTCGAAAACAGAAGTCTGTGGCATTGAGTTCAGCTGAGGCAGAGTACATGGCAGCCAGTCAGGCTAGTTGTGAGGCCTTGTGGCTTCGCAAGTTGATGGTGGATATATTTGGTCAGCAGATGGGGCCCACAGTGATATATTGTGATAATCAGAGTTGCATTAGGCTCTTTGAGAATCCAATGTTTCATGACAGGTCCAAGCACATTGAGATCAGGTATCACTTCATTCGTGATTATGTTCAGAGAGGAGCAGTCCTATTGAGGTACATTTCTATTGATGAGCAGGTGGCAGACATTCTTACCAAATCCTTGGGTAGAGGGAAGCATATTTATTTCAGGGATAAGATGGGAGTGGTGAAGAACACTTTCCTCGGTAAGAGGGAGTGTTGAAATGTTACCTAGCAAAGTGATTGTTCACCTGGTATTGCCTTGGGGTGGACAAGGTCACTTAAATAATGGACCCCTTGTCATTAATGATTAATAAAGTGTGATGTACTTTATGTTTGCAAAGTGACTTTATTTAATCATTAAATGTCATAAAGTGAGATGTACTTTATGTTTGTAAAGTGACTTTATGATTAAAGTACATAAAGTGAGAAGTACTTTATAATTCAAAAGTGACTTTATGATAAAGTTAAGTTGTGGTTATATCCTGAGTTTCACTTTAATGGAAAAGTGAATGGGTTTTTAATTAATGAGGGTCTCTCATAAAGTTAATTTAATGAATGACTTAGCGCACATTAATGTCATTTATTAAATCATAATGGAGCATTAAATGAGAGCCATTGATTTAAATCCATCTTAGCCATTGATTTGGAAAGTTGGTTACCATGAACAAAAAGGCAAAGGGCAAGGCAAATGGAATTCATTATTCACTTCACTCATTGGGATTTTGAGGAGAGGAGAAGAGAGAGCAAGAGGAGGGTGAGTTTTCCAAGGGAAGAGCATCAAACCCTTGATTAATTTCTGAGAGAGAAATTGACTGAGTAAGGGCACAATTTCCAAGGGAGCACTCAGCATTTATTGCAGCCATTAATGGAGGCCGTACAACAGTAATTATGTAGGCTGTACCAGCATTTATGACAGCCGTACAACAGCAGGAGGGCACGAAATTCTAGGTGTTTGATAAGCATTTATTGCAGACCGTACAGGCACAGAATTTGACGCAGGTTGCTGGTCATTTAAAGCCTCTGCCTCTCTCACAAACTAGTTGGGTTCGGAGTAAGAGAGCGCATGCTACTGTAATCTGTTATGATTTTGCTATTTTGCTTGGAATAAAGAGAAGCTTTGGAGGCTAATGGTGTTGTGCTATTGTGTGTGGGCTAATACTGCCAATTTTCTTTTATGAGGTAACATGTGTATTTTTTCATTTTTTCTTGCATTGCTCTCTGAATAGATCTTTCCTATAAGGATTCCTTCGAATCAGTAGGCATAGGAATTGAAAGTAAGGTTACTTTAATTTCTATATTATCATGTATGTTTAGAGGTGAAATATTGCATGCCAATAAGTTTATTTACATCTTATCTTGACCTCTTTTTATATGTGTTTCAAGATCTCACGGCTATTGCAAGTGTTTGTTTAAGTTTCAGGATACCTAGCGTGGAAGAGGTGTGGATCTAGTTTGACTCCACCCCACTCCTAACAAATACGAAGGACATAGCCCCTCAACATCCCACTACGAAGTTTTCAAAGCAAAACCCTCGCGGCAACATAATCTTGCTCTCTCCTTTCTCTTGTTTAAAATCAATACTCTCTTTGGTTACTTGTCTTGTTTAATTAGATCTATACACTAAAATACAAATTTGCATTTAGATCTAGTTTTCAAGATTCAAATAGCTCAGATCTAGCAAGTGTTTAAGTTTTCACCTTCATTCAAGTAGATCAAGCATAAGAAGGTTTATTTTTTGCAAAGCATTTTAAGGAAAATTTATAGCTTGCATAAAGTAGTCTTTCTTTTGAAATCTAAAGATAAATATTTCAATAAAGTGCTAAATATTATTGGCTTCCCAAAAAGCAAGCCAAGATCCCAAGGAAAGCTTGCTTTTCTTGGTTAATTCTCGCATATTTTCCATATTTTTAACTTAGAAAGTTTTACAAGTCTTTTTTGTGTATTGTCCAAAGACACTTCCAAAGTGTTTTTGGGCACTTTTTACTGATAAAAGCTTGCTGGTTTTTAGCAGGTCCATGCAAAAAGAGGAGGAGGTGCTGCCCGAAAACTGACATTTGGACCACTTGGAGCTCCCCAGGAGTGTCCCCTTCTTCAGTTTTTACTTTTTGGTAGTTTTGTAATCTCTTGGGTTCATCTTCTATAAGAACAAAGGGGCATTTTCCAACAAAGCATTGTAACCGAGGATAATAAAAGATATCTCGAGTAGGCTCTTGCGAGCCAACTCCCCATCCCCCCTAGGGGAGTCCTCATCTTTGTCTTTTTTCGTTTTTTGCATTTTTCTGCTTTTTAGTTTATTTGTCTTTTGCAGGATAGTATACTTTGATAAATGTTATATCAGTTCATATCTTGTTTAATCAAAGTAATACTAATACTTACCCCACAACTTCCCGAGTTACCCGAAAGGGGAAAGAGATGCGTGGTAGGATTAATTATATAGCTTGACTTTCTTTCTTACTTTTTAGTTTATTTCAATTTAACATAATAAAAACTATCCCTCCTCGCTTTCCCGATTGAGGTTCACTTGAACCGAAAGAGACTCTTGGAGGTCATTTTTTTTTTTTAACAAACAAACAAGTCATAAAATCCTTAAAACTTACTTAGGATCCGTTGTGTATGCTCTGCACCACTGCGGTTCAAGAAACGTGGGTGACTAGTTTAATTAGTTTTCACACTTCAATTAACCTCCCTAGGTGAAAATCCAATGCCTCGATTTGATCCATTGCGGTGGAAAAATCCACAAAGGAAGTGGGTGCAACTGGGTAGTGACCTTAAGGCACCGTTAGGCTACACCTTTGTTGGTGTAGTGTTGAACACGTGTTAGAGACTCCAACCAGCCAACATATTCCTTGCGGGGAGCCACATCGAATAAGGGTTTTGGACATAATCCTCGTACCTTCAGGTATATCTGGAGTTCCCTTCCCCCATAAGTTAATCAACTCATCTCCATATTAATATAAAATTTGACCAAGAGCACTTGCAACACATTTTCTTTCGGCAATACAACAACACTCTTTTATTTTTTGGACTCCATTGGCTTTGGTTTTACATTTTACAATGATCTGCTTCTGTGTGCTTTACATATCACGTGTTAATCTATATGTTGTTGTGTTTTAATTATTTATGTTGCAATATCTTGTTCAATTGCTTATTTTGTATCAAAGCTCCTAAAATAACTAAATCATCATCACACCAAGCCTTAAACCTTAACAACTAATTGGGTTTACCCCCCTTGGCTTCGTTAGGAGTTGGGTTAAACAGAGGAGTCAAGAACAAGGTGATAGCCTTGACTCGAGACTTGCCCCCAAGGATACACCGAGTGGCTTGAAGATTTTTGCCACGTCCTCCCAAGGTGATAGCCTTGACTCGAGACTTGCCCCCAAGGATACACCGAGTGGCTTGAAGATTTTTGCCACGTCCTCCCCCAGGTGTGTGAAAGGCGACAACATTTTCTGGTGTCGTTGTCGGGATAAATCTTTTTATTCCCGGAGTACAACTTTTGTTTTCTTCTTTTTTGTTTTTGCTTTGTTTGATGAATGTTTAGATTAGATCTTTAATTTTCATCTGGCGACTGCACTGACCTTTTTCAGTTTATTATTTTTTACAAAGAAAAACAATTTTTTTTGTGAGAGTTCTTAAATGTATATTTTTATTCTTACATGGCGACCTCATTGAAGGGATAAAACCCTTGTATCTCATAAATTTTGTTGAGATTGATTGAGTGTAGACGAGCTCATACAAAAGTGAAATTAGTTGACAACTTCACCTTTTCAACACAAGATACATTCTATGGTTATTTCTGATATATGCTTCAGTTAGCTGGATATGGATGAAGAAGAAGTTAGTGCTCAGATTTTCAAATTACTTCTTCCCATCGACTTCTCAAACATCCCAGGTTTTCCCAACTCTCATTATGGTGAGAATTTATCAAGTTACCTTCCAATCTTTCATGGTCATGGAAATGATGATTAAGCCAGATTACACATCATGGCTTTTCTTAAGGTTTTGACTGAGTCTGACATTGTTCATGAGGATATTATGATATTGATGTTTGCAAGTTCTCTCAATGGGGATGCTTATTATTGGTTTATTGAGGATATTCTTGATAGATGTCTTACCTCCCTCTCAATCTTCTTTAGGAATTTTCTAATACAATGGTATTTTGATGGGACAAATATGGAAAAATTCCTAAGAAACGCCTTTGCTTACTTCCTTCCTGATGAAAAGATTTATCTTGAAGCCTTCAAGCAACATGAACATTTGATGCGGAGTGAAGAACACACATTTTCCCCCCTTGAGTAACTCTTCTTGAAAGAAGAGCCCCTCCATGAGGATCCCATTGAAGAAACATGTGAAGAGACCTTAATTGAAGATATTGTCAAAGACCCTCATGTTTTCATGGAAGTTTCAGAGTGTCCTCAAGATTATTTTAGTGAAGAAGATGATCACATTGGTGCCACAGTTCTACTGCAAGAAGAAACCATTTCGGAAGCATATAGTGAAACTGATGATGAAATCTGTAATGAACATACTAATGATAGTTTGGAAGGTTTACTACCTTGCGACCTTTTTTCTGAAGAAGATGACTATGATCATGGAGAGGGATATAGCTAGAGATGTGATTTAATCGATGAAAACTCCCCCTTCATTTACCAAGATGGACATGATGACTATTGGATGGATTTAGAAAGGCCCATCTTTGATATCTCCAGAGAGGGGAGCGTGGATCTTGAGACTTGGGAAAATCTTAGTACAAAAGAGGTGCATGCAGAATTTTCACATGATCGGTTAGAGCCATATATGTTCAATAGTGAATACATTGCGAAACAGGATCATGAGGAGTTAGATATGACGCAACTAACAAAATATCAGTCTTAGCCATCATCTTCACATATAGAGGTTCCTTATGATTTGGAGCAGCTGAGGGCTTATACAATGAGTTATCATTCGGTAAGCATTGATGATCAGTATGATGGTGTAGTCGATCTGCCTCATCATGCCGATTTGTATATCAGCCCTATCCAGTCATGGATAGAAGTAGCCCGCGTGAGCACCTACAGTTTGGGAAGAAGTTTGACGACATTATTCATGCCTATTATTTCCCATCCAGCCCGCCCATTCTGGATCATAATGCAGGTTTACATTTTCTGAATAATATATTCTTGCTTTGGTTGGTAACCAAAGAAAAGACAATTTTTTTTATGTTAATAAGATGCTTAGGTGGTTACATTGGATTTCTTATTACGCATAACCTTTTTTATATCATGTTTAGAGTAGGAAAATAAGCTCCTTATAGCGAGCATTTACTTTCTGCATTTTCGTTATGTACTTAGGTATAATAAAACTTTTTTTTCATTAGTTAGCTACATTTATTTTGTTTGAATAAAGCAACTTATTGGTTCATTTGGATTTTATATAAAATTGGTGCTACTAAGGTTTTCTTGTCAAATCGAGATGTTTTTACAGGTTATATAAACCAGAGATTTTGGTGTTCTCATATCCTCTCCTTGCCCTATGACCAGATCGAGCACACGTCCCATAGTTGGAGCTAGATGTTACCACCTAAGTTGTACTTGGTGGCTTTTTCAAGCGAGCCGACGAAGTGGAACAAGTATACTTGTTCATTCTTCAGGGTTCAGAAGTCCGCCAGGCTTATTCTGGGAGTCTTTTTGAAATTTTTGGAACACACGTTCATTCCCCCTTGGGGAAATTGTAAAAAATGTTCTAGCATGATAAATTTTTATAAAAGGCTCGACTTCCCAGACTTGAGCATCAAGCCGACTAGCCCAGAGTGTTTTTTCCCTTGGTTATTATTGGTTGTTGAACAAACGACTCATAATTTTCGAGTTTTCCACCCACACCTCCAAAGTTGGGGTAGTCGTCTTGGTGGTTAGGCCTTAGGAGGTTATTAGAGGCTTCGTGTCAGTGTTTTTCAACATGCTAGGCATTCAAATTGACTAGTATGAACATGTGCTAGGTCCCCGTAGAGTTTTGTCTGTTTCCGAGAAAATAAAATTACCTGCAAAATTAGGTCATTTTTTAATGGTTTAATTAAAAAATTTCAAAGTGTAATAAAAGTAAGGTTTAGAGCCTGTTTTTGGCATGGGGATGCTCGTTTTCACACTCAGAGCGTCCATTTTACCTCCATTTTACCTCAAAGACCACTTTTCCTATGTTTCAGGCGGCCGAAACACCTCGTGGAGCATTATTCACCTAACGGAGCATTAAATCAACATTTTAATGCTAAAGGTGCAACAAATTGGCACTAAAGGACATGTTGAAAAAGTAAAAAATCAAAGTAAAGTTGATTTGTTTAATGGGTGAAATGACATGGCAAAGGGGTCCCATATGGTTAGTGACTTATTAAAAACATGAAAACATTTAAACTTTGGGTAAATTTTCGTGGTAGCAGTGCACATGGTTTTATTAAGTGGTGATGTCAACATGAGGGGAGAGCGCTAGCTCCAAAAGAAGCTTGCGATTGTATGGAGGGTGGACCCCCTTCATGTGCTAAATTTTAAACTTTGGATATAATTTAATGGTTTATCATATGATTTCATATGGAAAGCGCATGATGTTGCTGGGAACAACTCGCGCGTGTGGAAGAAGAGGACGTCAATGTGGAGAGGTTGGTGGTTGGTGCTTGATGTGTTGTCAAGTTAAGTAAAGAGGTGTCAATCACCTCTTCATTTCCTCTTCACTTAAAGCTCAGTTCAACTCAAGTCTATCTTCAGTGTAGGTTGGTTCCCCAGGGGCTTGCTCTGGCTATAAATAAAGCCTCTGTCTCTCTCACAAACTAGTTGGGTTTGGAGTAAGAGAGCGCATGTTATTGTAATCTGTTATGCTTTTGCTATTTTTCTTGGAATAAAGAGAAGCTTCGGAGGCTAATGGTGTTGTGCTACCGTGTGTGGGCTAAGATTGTCAATTTTCTTTTATGAGGTAACCTGTGTATTTTTTCAAATTTTCTTGCATTGCTCTCTGAATAGATCTTTCCTGTAAGGATTCCTCCAAATTAGTAGGAATAGGAATTGAGATTTTCCAAGATTAGATTAGCCATCATTTAAATTATTTCACTTTTCACTTATTAAAGTGATTCCATTAAGTCAAAATCAAATTAGATTAATTAATGTATTTTCCTAAGTCTAAACTTAGGAAAATCACATTAATACATTTGACTTCCTGTTTAATGTCTTCTGGCATGCAAGGACACATGCAATGTTAGAAGACCTTCCTTGTTGCCGCTTTCTAACACCATGGACCTCCAAAAACTTTCTATTAATAAAAAAAGAGTTATAATACAAAGCTTCATAGCTTAGGCGGAACCTTCGGTCCTCTGACCATGAGAAAATGAGAGCAAACCCCAAGGGGGGTGAATTTGCCAGTGTTGGAGCTTCTTGAGAATATTGGGGGCAAACTAGAGTGAACTAGAGGTGGTAGGAAACACCTCTCACAAGGTAGGTCATTCCCCCTCTTTCTGTGACACCTATACAACAAGAGGTGAGCTCTGTCATGGATAAATGTGCCCCTCTAAGAAGAAATTTGTCCCTTAATGGATTTGATTGGAATCGACTTGATTTGATCTTGATTTGGTCTCCAATCAACTCCAACATCATCCTTAGTTGAATTGGAACATGTTTGGGACAAGTTTCCACTGATTGAGGGATGTTTTTTTTCTCCATATTTTCCCTTTCTCTAATTGTTTATTCACTTTTTGCCTTCTTCGGAGAGAATTTCACTTAACAGATAAATAATCACTTAAAACTTAGGAAAAGTGGGTGCTTTGAGTTTGAAAACGAGCACCCCGATGGGAATTTGCCCCCTTATTGACACTTTTATGACACTCTGAATTTTTACAATTAACTTGTAAAAAATGTAACCCATTTAAACGGGAAAGTTTTTTATTCTCGGAAATTAAAAAAACCTATGGGGGACCTAGTACATGTTCATAATAACTCAAAATGATGACTGACATGGAAATATACATAGACACAGACTTTAATAACCTCCCAAGGCCTAAACGCCAAGGCAAATACTCCAGCTTTGGAGGTTTGAGTGAAAAACTTGGAAATTATATGTCGCTGACAAGCAACATATAATTAACAAGGAAAAAAGACTCTCGAGTACCGCATTGATAGCTAAGTCTATGTTGGCCAAGCCATTTACAAGAAGTCATCATGCTACGTCAGCTTATTACAATTGCCCCGCAAGGTATGAACACAAACATTTTAAAAAGCGACCAAAATTTGGGCTTGAAAGGTCTTCTGAATTTCCAAGCACTGATAATGAACAAGGGACTTGTTCTCAACTTCGACAGCTCGCTGGAAATCCACTTAAGTGCAACTTTAGTGGATAACACTGCCCAGTCAATTCTTTGTTTGTCTTGGGGTGTAGGTGAGGATCCAGACCCTTACTAGCTTTCACTGGGTGAAGAGGATTGAGTTCAGTGTCCTTTCCCTCATTTGATTGCTTCACTTCTCGCCCTTCATAAAACTGGACTGATCTAGGTCAATCATTGGTGTGCTGGAGACTAGATTAATACTTTCACCTTGTAATGGGATTTTAGTGGTTTGTTTTTGAGGAGCAGAGTTGACATCTTGACGTTGAGAAGGTCCTGGCCTTGATGCAAGGCTCAAAGTTGTAATTTCTACACATTAGATGGAGGTGCACTACTTTTAGCAGGAGTTGATTGAGTTTTTCTCTTGAGACAATCCCTTATTTGATGATCTAGAGCTTAGCACGCAAACCAAGCATTTGGTAGATTCAGATATATCACCTTCTGTAGATGAGTGCCATCAATTGTAAATAGCTCAGCTGTGGTTGACCTTTGTTATAGAAGTTGGTCTCTTCAACCATGCCTGTTCGTAATTGACAGAATGACATCCTTATTAATCTTATTAACATCCATATCCTACTGATTGCAACCAGAACATACAAGTCAAAGTTGCAAATTGTTTTCTGATGGCTATTTAGGGGTTGGTTGAGTGTACTTGTTTTTTCTTCTCTTCACTTCCTGCTGACAGTTTTTGAATACACACAATTGTTTGCATGAATACTATGAGTTGACTTTCATGAGATTGATTTGGTTTAATTCATTTGAAAAGGCTATCTTGTTTTTGATATCCCCCCCAACCATTCTCTTCCAGTTGCCTTCCTGCCATGCCACAATTATTTATTTTTATGCAATTATTTCTCAAAAGGTTTAATCATTATGCCCTATTTTTTANTCACCCCCAACCATTCTCTTCCAGTTGCCTTCCTGCCATGCCACAATTATTTATTTTTATGCAATTATTTCTCAAAAGGTTTAATCATTATGCCCTATTTTTTAGCAGCTAATTTTTTCTGAGGTCTATCTCATTTAGTTTCAAATTGATCGTAACAGAAAAAACTTAGCGTTTAAAATGTTTAGGCTTTGAGCTTGGCACATCATATTTGTGATGGTGTTTTCTGTCCGAGGCCCAAGCCATGACAGTGAGTACACATTTCGCCTCAAAGCAGAGTTCCAGTTTGAGATATTGCTATAACAGGAATTGTTCTTAAGAACATAAGTAAATTTTGGGAAATTTAAATTATTCATCCATGTTTTGATTCTGAATGAAGTGTATTCTAATAGTAAGTTCAAACTTTAAACATACTAAACAGAGTTATAGGATGTGCCAGTCATTACTTTCAAGTTGATATCTGAATCATGTATTATTTCAGAAATGTTTACTTGGACAATTTCTTACAAGTTGTTTCTTTGCATACCAGCAAGGCTATAGAAAAAGCAACCGATAATGTAATGCTTCGAGACGCCTTGGGAGAGCCAATCAGGAGGGGCCAGTGGTATAATGCAACCTTGTCTGTGGCGCACCACAAACATTCTGTCTCATGCACGTTTCCTGTTGTTGGTGCACAAGGAAGTGGAATTCTTCAGTTGAAGGCTGTTCGTCATGGAGGTAACTTAATCTATGATCTATACATTTCAGATGGTCTGTTACTTGGTCCTTCCACTATTTGAAAAGAAATTAGAAACATTCTATTATTTGCGAAATTTAGGACAGTAGGTAAGTTAACTATGTGGGGTCTAATGGGGCTGTTGTTATGAACTCCAAATGTTACATGTAGAAACATTCCAGTTATACTGTGGTTTTTATCTACTTATAAGATTTCTGTTTCTTACCTTTCAAATAACGGACGGTCAGGATTGAATAAACTAGGTTTCTTAGACATTTTACACTTGATTTGTTTCCCCAGGAGAACATTTGTACAAATAAATGCTTAAAAAACACTCTTCTTCTTTATTTCATGCTTTTGTAAATGTTATTAAGAAACATGCACCCTTAATCTTTTGTTACCTAGAGAGTAGTCTGAGAAAGATGCTATACTGCTGTTGACAGATTGATAAGAACCTTGGACCTGAAAGACAAGCAAAATAAATTGCATTAGTAATAGGCATTTTTTTAGTCAAATCAGGCAAATGTATATTGTATAAGCAGTAAAAAAATGAGCACAGGCAGACATTAAAGCTAAATGTTTCGGAAGAAAGCATTTGTTAAGAATCTAAAGATTTTTTTATTTTGTGCTGGTAAAGCTCAAGACTCCAATGTAACTCCATGTTTATATTTAGCACCCACGTTCTCACTGTGGCTTAGGAGCTCTGCATCAGTCACTTAAAACAAGTTAAAAACACAAATAGTATGCTGCTCTTATGATTATAGCTCCTTATGCTTTTTAAGCAAGCAGTAGTTGAAATTAGATATTTTACAAGCTTTTACATTGGTTGCGTCAGTTTAGTTACTAGTACAGACTTAATCAGCACATATAGGGTGCTCTTAGAAAGCACCACCAAGGATCAAAAACACTTGGATGGACAAGTTCTGACATTGCCTAGCAGGAGCTTATAAGCAAAAGGGCTAAACTGAGGTTTGAATCATCGATTTGCAAAATCTTGAACAACTAAGAAACGGATCCCTTTCGGATGCCCCTAGCCTTCAAGGTCATCTGTCACAGTTATTTTCCTGATAACAGGTGGCACAAGAAAGAGTTCTTAATGCCCATTTCTTGAAACTAATGGTAAAGCTTTGACCTTGGTCTCTGCAACTATTTGGTTAATGATGGTGTTTAGATGGCATTGTTTTTATCCTTGTAAGTAGCCATGGAACATTCATTGTCCTGAGGACTAAAGGGTTTCAAATAATGCTCATCAAGGGGTAGACGAAATAGCTGCATGCTTCTATATGAACAGAGGAATGGTGACTCGGTGAGTGTGTTCCTTTTCTTGCTGCTTCAGCTAGATCCTTAAGTGGGACAACACCCATTTACCTTTGATGACTTCTATTGTGCATTTTAATGTCTGACTATTTCCTCTCCTCCTAAAAGAATTTGTTCATGCTCAACCTATTAGACCACGGTATTTAAGATTATCTCTTTCTATCAGGCTGAAGTCTTTCTGATTATGTTGTGATTTCAGTGAGAGGTTTGTAAAAGCATGGATTGCTGTCATTAGTGGATAGAGCAAGAGGCTTCATACTGTAGTCAGAAGCAATGAGATGCTAATTTGTGGGCATGATACAGAGCAAGAGGCTTCATACTGCAGTGAGAAGCAATGAGATGTTAAATTGTGGGCATGATGCCAATAGTATAGTCTCCTAGTAACATCCTTGTTTGCTAAATCCAATTAGACCAGGGATAGATCCGTCGAATCTTTGTTTCCACCTTCCTAGGACAGCTTTTGTGTGGAGGCCCCAACTTCAACCAAGTAGGCTCCCTTGGTCTATACATTTCTCTAGAAGACATTAGCAGATGCATTATTGTTGATTTCACCGTGATGATGCAGGCTCTTCCTTTGGCACATATGGTGATTAGGCTTCTCTCGACTGACTTGTTCCCTTCATTGTGACCTCACTTGCTCTTTGAGATTGTATTCCTTTAGAGGTGTTATTTACTGTGAGCTTCAGGGTTCACCCTCACTTTATTTGTATTTCTACATTTGTTTTTTCCCATAAGAACTCTTCATTAACTTTTATTACTTCTTGTACATTTTGCCCCAATGCTTTTATTACTGTTGGTGCGATTGGAACTGGCCGAAGAATCCGGTGTGGGTGCGACACTCATCCCAAAATTAGGAATTGGAGATTCAGAACCCTAACCCTATTTTCTTTATAAATAAAAATTTAAAATTCAAATTTTATATTGAAAATTGAAAAACAAAAGAAACAAATTCTAAAATGGTTATAACATCATGGACACTCAAGCCCCCAGGGGTGTAAGACCAACTGGCGATAGATTGTGCTGTTAAGGCACTCCTTGCAACGCCACAATTTCAAACTTTGGCTTACCCGTGGCCCATGCTGGGTGGTTGTGTGGATGCACATAGGGGTATAGTGGCAGCGGATGGAAATTTACCCCGTGTCACATGAGTATGAGCCTCACCCTAGTTGTCGATTCCCCTAGTTAAAAAAACGCATCATGGATACTCAAATGATAAAATCATTTATAAAATCATTGAAAAACCTAAGTTAACAACTGCAAATATCTGAAAGTGATCTCAATCTTCCTAGATTCATAGTAATTACTCTATGACATGCCTCAAAGGGAGTATTGACAAATTTCCTTACGAATTCACTTGATAAGGCCTTGGTTATTTAACCTTGTACATGTACAGTTAATTCATTCTTGAATGATTAAATCACTCCCTTAAAAAATAATAACCCTACAATTAGATACATCAAATTCACCTCCATCTTAGATAGGAGGATTACATTGATTCTGAAAATAAACACTAACAAAAAATGTATAGAAATATTGACCAAGCAATGTGCACTCCTTGTTACTAAGGATCAATAGTTTTATATAGCAACGATTGTTTTTCTTTGACCTCAGAGACCCTTGAACCATGCTTGAAGTTGCCATGCCAAACACTTGCTTATATAGGGAAAGCCTACTATTGAACCAAATGGCATGCTTCTATTACAAAGTACTTCGATCAATTAGGAAAAATGGTTCATTGGCATTACGTTACACAAACCCTAAGAACAATCCCAAATTAATTTATACTGGCATCATTTCAAGTCATTATATTAGCTTGTATCACTTCAGGGATTTATGGAAGTGAGGTTGTATCATGTGCACTAAAAGGCCAGTCTTTGCCACTAGACAATCATGATTTAACAGGTATACATAGCAAAATATTTTTTCGTGTATGTTAACCAATATACACAACAAAATACTTTGTTGTGTATTCCTTGTTACAACAAAGTATTTGCTATGTATATTAACAAGTATACACAACACAATACTTTGTTGTGTATGATTAAGTATTTATCTTTATCATACACAACAAAATACTTTGTGTGTATGCTAACAAGTGTACACAACAACAAACTACCTATAACCTAAGTTCTAACTAAATGAATGAAGACATGTAGAACTTACCTTAAACCAATCGCTCCTCAATGTTGCTTATTTGCCTTTGGTGGATCATTGCTACTGCTTTCTCTTGGAAATGGAAACGCTTGATCGATCACTGCACAATGGAAACCTCCAAGCTTTGGTTGATCACTGCAAGTGCAAAATTCTCTTCTCTCATGAAATGCATGGCTTGCAATACTAGGTTAATTACCTTTGGCTCTCATTAGCTAGTCAACAAATTTCTGGGGACCTCTAGAGGCCTTTCTCACACCCTTTTTTATCATTTTTATGTGGGATTTTACTTGGGTTTTAAGGTGATAATAGGAAACGATTCTCATTGGAGGGACTGATTCCTAACCTTCAAGAATTGGTTCCTCCAATGGGAACTGTTTCTCCTAACATTGGATCCAAATCCTAAAACAGGATCAGAATCCTAAATCTTAGGATCCAGATCCTACAATAAAAAATGGATCATTCAAGAAAAGTGAGGAGAATCAGATTCGTATAGCCTGTTATCACAATTCTTGTAGCAACCCGATATTGAGATCCTATCTAGGATGCAAGAGAAACAAGGTTACTAAAGTTGTGACCTTCAAGGTCCTACCCCCAAAAGATTTGTATGGTTGTCACACCGACTAGGATTTTTGTCACTTCTAGCTATCCGAAACACTAGCTAGCTAGGTCGGGGCATACTCATCTAGCAGGGTTGATACAGTCTTTGCCCATTTCAGGGCCATGGTGGGAGGCCATATTGTTAGAGTGCATCACATGTTTACCAAGGGTGCAGAGCATATATGATATGTGGGAAGGGATTGACCAGTTATCAGAGCTCGTGCACTTCATCGCGATTTCATCAGAGTATGAGGCACGATAAATGGTAGAGTTGTTTTTCAGGGAGACGCTTAGATCCCATGGGATGCGTGTGTATGTCGTCAGTGACAGGGGCAATAGATCTTTTGGTGCATTGTGGTTAGAGTCAATCAAATTACTTGGCACAAGGTTGACCAGTGTAGCACACTTGGAGTCGGTGGGTATGAGACATAGTTGACTCTTAGTGTGGATGTGGGTTACAAGAGCTCATATGATGGGTTCGTGTCGTTTTTGGGACACCTTCGGAGGAGATGATGGGGCACATACCATATGGTAGGATAGATTCTCTTTTTTGATACTGAAGACCAAGGCCAATAGTGGATGACTTTCTTCACCGAGATATGACTGCAGGATGTGATCCGTAATGGTAGGAACGGTTCTTCTAGGCATTACAACTTGGGTTTCCAGGAGTGGAGGATACAGTCTATGCATGAGGACCAGATATTTATGATGAGTGGCGCAGTGTCAACATGATGGGTCCTTTCTGGAGATAGCATGGGACCTTGGGACTTCATGGTTGGATAGTTGGGCGCCTAGTACGGATGGAAGAGCTAGATTTTGCTATCGGGAGTTCATTCCTATAGTGCATTGGACTGGATTCCTAGGAGGGCGATTCTATGAGAGGTGGATTGAGTATTTACAGTATTTGTTCACTCTGTTGATTTGTGGTTTTTAGGAGGCCTTTTGTGTTAGTTCCTTGCTAAAGAGTATTGTATTCAGTAGGTGTTTCACATCTTTTAGATTGTGTTGGGACCATGGGATCATGATCAGGTTCAATTAGTTCAACTTGTGATCAAGAGGTTCTAATGGCATTGCTTGAGGACAAGTAATCTTTGGGAAGGGAGGACTGTCATGTCCCTTTTCGCTTGATCACACTAGACGATGACGAATTAGTCCATTTGATTCTCGTGGACTATAGTTGACAGGTGAGGGAATTAAATTAATTATTTAATGTCATTGAGCCAAAAAGTACATTATAAAGAGACATTTAATAATTAATTCATAAAGTGACTTTATAAAATCCTTTGGTTAGAAGCGGCGGAAAAATGTAAAATTGGACCAAAAGGGTCAAAATGAAAATAAAAGTTGAAAATGTCACACTCATTAAAAGTCATTTCATATTTATAAAATGAGAAAAGGGGAAAAGAAAGTGGAAGGGTCACAATGATGAAAAAGAATTATAAAAAGGAGAGAGCTCATTCTCTCATTTATTCATGTATTTTTGCATTTTTGAAATCTTGGAGAGATCTCGAACTTGCTTTTTCTTGCACGAAACCCTAAGGGAGAGGAAAATAATTTCGATTGTGAAACCATCAACCCTAGCTATCTTATTAGGAGAGATCAGTCAAATTTTTCGTATGTTTTCACTACTGTGGAATAATCTCAAACTTCGTCTCTTATCTGAAGAGTTTCCCATAGATCTCAGTTTTGGTTTGAAGGTGTTGCAACTGCAACTTTTTTCCCAAATTTTAAAATTTCGGACCCTCCTTTTTTGATTTTATCTTGCCTGGGATTGTTTGGTTTCCTGAAATTTGTCATTCCTCTGCTATAAACTTTGATTTTTTGAAGACTGTGGAGTTTGTTTATTTTCAGAGCTTAACATTTGCTCTCTCGATGATTTTGTTTTATCATTATCGGAAGTTTATTGAAGATTGAGTCGAGGCTTTAGTTCTCTATGCCACCGCTGTTTCAGAGGTTAAACGAACTAATTTTACCACCGCCCAGCCGAAAATCTTTTGAGCACTTAACGTTTTAATTTTTAATTTTTGAGCACTTAACGTTTTAATTTTACCACCGCCCAGGTAAATCGATGAAGGAATCGGGGCATTAGTCCTCTATGACGCCGATGGACGGTTTTTATCCTCGCCGATTCCGTGGCCTTTATTGTTCAAACCTTTTTGATTTTTCGATGACTATGTTTTTATTTTCATTATCAGAATATTTTTTGACTAGTAGTCGGAGTTTTAGTCTTCTACGACACCACCGTTTCGGAGGCCTTGTCATTTGTCTTGCCGATACTGCAGAGTATTTTGTGTCTTGAGCTGCCGATACATAGTTGTTATAGCTCTCGATCTCCGATGGTTTCATGAGGGAGGACAACAATCAACCTAAACCTCCTCCACACAGTCCTGCATCAATGAATTTAACTGAGGTAGGTATGGATAATTTTTGCACCTTTCATCAGCAACCTCATTCTGAGAAGAATTGCCCCCAATGGATAAATTCTATGACATTGGTAATGAATCAGTTATTAGACTCCAAACTAACAGAAACTGATGAGGGGGAAGAAAACAAAATCAATCCACAGAAAAACAAGAGGAAGATGCTTTAGTTTTATGGGATTGTGTCTCAATGTTTGACACGTTGGAAGAAGGTTCTCTGAAACGAGAGGAGATATCAGAAACCAATGTGATGACAAGAAGTCAGGGTTTGGTAAAAGAAGACAAGTCAATACTTCCGAAAATTAAGAGACTTAAAGAAAATATGAAGAAAGTATAGAAGAACACCACAACTGATAAAATACCTAAATTTACCATTACATGTCAAGATCTGAAGAAAATTAACATCCCTGTTAAGCCTGATGAAGAGAAGATTGATAATGTAAAAAAGAATCTCAAAGAACATGAGATGGGGTATGATATTGTGGAAGATATAAAGAAAACTAAGGCAAATATCTCACTGTTTGAAATGTGTAATGTGCCTCAGCAGAAAGAAAAATTGTTAAAAGCACTTGAAGTACCAGAGGAAGAGCTTCCCACTGACAACCAACCCAAAGAAGAAGAAATTGGTGAAGCAAGTGTGGGAGGTAAGTCTAAGTATAAAACCCCACCATTTCTCCTAACTTTTGAGATTTTCAACCATAATGTGCACAACTGTTTAGTAGACTCAGGGGCATTAGTCAATGTTATGCCACTTTCAGTCTGCAAAAAGATAAATGGACAACCTAAACCATCTACCTGGCAGGTTATTCAGTTAGACAGGACAGCTGTGAAAGTAATTGGGGAAATGGAAGATGTTCTGATTCGCTTATCTGCAAATGAAAAGGTATGTCAGTACATCGATATTATAGTAGCAAACATACCTGATGCTTATGGATTTGTTTTGAGCTGAGATTGGTCAGCAAGGTTAGATGGATATTTTGCATCAGATTGGTCACATCTGTGGTTGCCTCATAAGGGAAGTCCCAATCAGATAAAAGTATTAAGAGAGCCTCAGATGAAGCACAATGTTACTCAATTGGAAGAAAAAAATGAACTAGTGAATTCTGTATTGGGAAATTACTTTATTGAACTAGAATAGGGAAATTACCAAGCTGAAGAAGCCAGCAGTACACCAGACACCCAACCCGATCTCCTTCGATTTTCACGGGCTGATGAGATTGACTGTAAACTAGTAGATTTAGTTTCAGATGTAGTTTTAATTCAAGATTAGTAGAATTAGATAATGGGTAGGCCTTTTTCAATTTGCAGTCAAGCCTAGCCCCTCAACTTACAAGTTGCTAGATTTACAGGGGTGGGCAGAGAACTGACCAGTTAGTGGTTTAGTTCTCAAACTTTATTTTTCTTGATTTTTATTTCTTGATTATCTTGTACATAAATAAACTGATTGCTTGGTTTTGTTTTGATTTGTTTATTTTTGTTTGTTATAGTTAGGGTGTGATTGATTTTAATAAAGAAGCAAACTTTTGGTTGCATGGAGAGCATCAGAATTCTGGATTAACTAAAATCCTTGATTATAAGACTGTGTACTATTGATTTATATGAAAGAACTTCTTCTAGTTCAGCACTTTTCCTAAATGGCTATGAACACATTGAAGTCCTACTTAATCCTTGTAAAATAACTCAGGGTCAAAAGGTTTGGAATACTATTTCAAGGCTCCATCCATCTCACATTCAAAAATGTCTTAGGGGGTGACAGCAAAAGACCCATGGAGAGGAAGCAAGGTAAAAAGTATATTATATTTAAAAGATCCCATGCCAATAATTGAAAGCCAAAAGACACATAAGAGTCAAAATCTCCTAAGAAAGCAATATGTATCAAAACAAAGTGTTGAACCATATGAGTACAAGATTGCCAAAGTTCTTCTTCGTCCGTGAGCTGAAAAAATCAATAATTTTCTCACACAAAAGGACACTATGGATAGAGGAGCCTGAATAAAAATTCAGAAAGAAGGCATGCAGGAGGGCTCAGAAAGGACAAAAAGTCCAAAAATGCAAAATGGCATGGGAATGAGGAACAAACAAATATTTCTGTTTACCATATGTTACAATCCTGTGGTGTCCAAGCTGGGAGCTACCCGAAGACAGAGGTAAAGATGAAACTCATATTCCTGGCCTCAAAAGAGTTATCTAGACTTTGAAATCTTGGTTCTCATTATCCCTAAATTGGATTATCATCAATGATTAAAGTACATACATCTGTCATTTGGGAAATCTAGACATCTAGAAGAATTCGACATGTTAGTATTTATTGTCAAAACAGTCTGTTGCTCAAAGAAGAAGTTGTCCAGAGATCTGTGTTCACCAGGTAGTCGCCAATTGTTGTAGCTGCAACCTTTTTCCCAAATTTTAAAATTTGGGACCCTCCTTTTTTGATTTTATCTTGCCTGGGATTGTTTGGTTTCCTGAAATTTGTCATTCCTTTGCTATATACTTTGATTTTTTGAAGACTGTGGAGTTTGTTTATTTTCAGAGCTTAACATTTGCTCTGCCGATGATTTTGTTTTATCACTATTGGAAGTTTATTGAAGATTGAGTCAGGGCTTTAGTTCTCTATGCCGCCGTTGTTTCGGAGGTTAAATGAACTAATTTTACCACCGCCCAACCGAAAGTCTTTTGAGCACTTAACGTTTTAATTTTTCAATGACTTGTTTTTTTTATCACTGTTGGAGGTAAATCGATGAAGGAATCGGGGCATTAGTCCTCTATGCCGCCGATGGACAGTTTTTATCCTCGCCGATTCTGTGGCCTTTATTGTTCAAACCTTTTTGATTTTTCGATGACTGTGTTTTTATTTTCATTATCGGAATTTTTTTTGACTAGCGGTCGGAGTTTTAGTCTTCTACGACGCCGTCGTTTCGGAGGCCTTGTCGTTTGTCTCGCCGATACTGCGGAGTATTTTGTGTCTTGAGCTACCGATACATAGTTGTTAAAGCTCCCGATCGTCGATGGTTTCATGATTACCGGGACCCGTAGTTGGTCTGTCACCCGCCGTTGTGGCTTTCTAGTGAACTATCCTGCCGATGCATTAGTGGTTCCGATCTCCGATGCTTAAATATCGGCGGTTTTTTTTGTGTTCAGAAGTGCTGACACTGCGGAAGTGTTGAAGTTTAAATCGCCAACACATAGTGCTCAGAGTTTCCGACGCCGACAGTTTTTATTTGACCGCGGAACCCTTAGTCTGTATGTCTTCCGCCGTTGCGGCTGCTTAGTGAACTAACTGTCCGACATATAGTCCTTCCGCTCGCCGATGCCGATGTGTTTAGTGGGTAGTGGTTCCGATCTCCGATGCATGACTACGGCGGCGTTTAGTGCTTTATTTCACCGATGTTTTATTTTGTCGCGGGATCCTTAGTCTGTTTGCGGCCCGCCGTTGCGGCTGTCTAGTGCACTATCCGCCCGACGTCTAGTGATTCCGTCCGTCGATAGTGTTTTTCCTGCCGATAGGGTTTTCCCGCCTATTTGGTGTGCTTTTACCCTATTTCATGGGCGACGGAGGTTTTTGATTTTTGATCGATTTGGGGATTTCGCGATGAGAACACAGTACAGGGTCTCACATCTGATGATTAGTCTTATTGATATTGTGGTTCATGTTTTATTGAGAAGTTAGATGATCCTGAATGCAGTCCGGATTAATGATGAGTTTTTCTATTAGGGTTGTGTTTTTAACTGCAGACAAACTTAGAGGATTTTCAGACTCAGCTTGCAGGATTTTCTTTGCCTTATCATGCTTTCCTTTCATGCATTAATACTGTGTATACTTTATTTTCCAGAATGCATATGGAGGAGGTAAATAGAGTGATACAGTTTTTTGTTATGTTTAGGATAGGGTGATTGCTGCTGCAAAGAAGACATATCTAAAAGACAAAGCAGAAGAGAGTTGGCTGAAGAATGGAACAGGAGAAAGAAAAAGGAAAAAGCAGAGATGAAGAAAAGAGAAGAAAAAAGTGAGGGTCTAAGATCAACAGGATCTAAAAAAGACCAACGGATTATTGAGCAGAATCGATAGCGGCAGAGGCCTAGGCTTGGGAAAAGTTCATCAACGACCAAGCTGGTCCCTCTTTATAAAGTGCTCTTAAAATTTTAATTTGAAATGTAACATATTATATAATTTATGAGCATTCACTACAAGACAAGATTTTGGGATTGAAACGTTGGGGAAGCCCAAAGGTCATTTGGGGGCAGCCCAAAGGTTTTGCTTTTTTGTATAAATATAGGAGAATTAGATGTAGAAAGGACTTTTTCCCAGATAGATTTGTGAGGGTATGTTGTAAGAAGAACTATTTCCTTTTGCAATAAAGAATTACAAGTTTTCTGCTGGAGAAAGCTTGGTGGAATGTTTCAAATGCTTTGCTATGGATCAGTTGAATGTGAACTATTTCGTTTTCAGCTTATGTCCATTAACTGTGAGATCGTTCTAACTCTTTGAACCTATGTTCATGTTATGAATGCACTCTAGTCTATTCTGTGAAATTTCCACTATGAGTAATGAAGGTTCTCATAAACAATAAGCTATCTTGTTGTTCATATATCTATTAATGTTCATGTGTTCTGAAATAAGTAACAACTATCTGTGATTTTTCTTAATGCATGCGCAGAAATACATTACTCATTGATAATTGATAATTTTGCTCCCTAGGGATAGGTTAGACAGTTAGTTTTAGTTTCTTGCTGTGTGTGATTTAGATGCGAGAGAGTTAAGACGAGAGGTAAGAACCTGCGCATCACATTGTGATGCTCCTCGTTATCTCTATCAATCTGCATTTTTAGATAGGCACTTGCACATCATACTTAAATTCAAAAAACTAAAAATATACAAGGTGGACCGGGCCGTAACCGGTAAAACCTTTTATTTTGTTACTTGACCTACGGTAGCTGGACCGTAAACTGGACGGATTCCCCATACCAAACAGTAGCGGCCTAGTTGGGAACGTTTACTGGGGAGAATCCCTAACTGTTGTTACCTGCGATTTTCCAGGCCTCAACAGAAGGAGGAGTGTTTTTAAAGTTTTACCCACAGAGGGCGCACTTGTCTTTATGGTTGCTATTTCTTGAGTGTGCAGGGAAGGTCGCAGAACCCAAATACAGTGGGAAGGAAGGCACATCTGTCATTTCCAGTTCACTGCTCTTACAGTCATAGGAGAAGTCGACCCATTGTGGCATGAGGAGACCAGAAGGGAAGGGGAACGATGCCAGCAAGTGAGGGAATATTACTATTCAAAGTATACACAAATTGTGAAGCCCAGATTTGTTGTAAGACGCTGTTGAGGAGGATTGATACCATCAGTGGTCACCTACAGGAGTTCATTGTCTCTTCAGGGTATTCATCTTGCTATCCACTATAATTATTGTGGCTGTCCACAGTCATTCTGGGCACAAGAAGGTGACAGGTCGCTACAGTCCGTTGGAAGATGTATACAAATTATACAAGACTTACTTCAACGAGTGACATATTCAAGAAGCTGCTACAGCACTCCAATGTACAACTGTTAGATCATTAAAGAAGCTATCATTTGACCTCTTTCTCAGGTGTGCCAAGTACTATCTAAGTTTTTATCCATTAGCTAACTGCTGATACATATGCTGATATTGTGTGAATGCTTGATAGCTAGCATATCAAATATATATGTTTGCTGAGCATATTTCATTTGTGAAAATATATATTATTGTTTGTGTGGATGCCAAAAGAATGTCCTTAAGTATACAACAAATCAGATTTGGTTCCAAGACACCTACAGGTAACCTACAGCACTTAGTGATTCCCCATACAAGTGTTTAACGAAATATCAAAGCCAGACCTATCCCAACCGTGCATTCCCAAGTTATCTATCTTAGACAGTGAGTTACAGCAATATATCAGTTAATTGTTTCACCAGAGTTGTGACTCCCAAGCCACATTCTCTGAAGCTTAAACACCAGTCATTGTTAAGGAGGAACCTACAGGATTTAAACAGTGGTGTTAAAGGGGAAGTGATCAACAGATACAAATCAGAACCCACCAGCAGTTGAGTTCAAATTCCATGTAGGATTGGCAAGGTGCCATTAAATATACCAAATCATTAAGATGTTGGAAATCCAACTTGTAAGAGGGTCATAATAAATTTAATGAGTCTTGAGGGTCATAAATAATGTAGGTTCATAAATTGTAATAATTGTAATTGTTCAGTTGAAGTTCTAACCTGATGTACTTTGATTGTATTTTTCCAAATACACATTGATTGTGCTCACATCTTGAAGTGCTACAGGTTTGTCTGAGGACCTGAATGGAAAATTTCCATAAATGTAGTGCTTTTGTCGTAATTTCGCCACCAAAAATCTACAACAAATAAGAAAAAAGACTTAAATTACATTTCATTATAGCGGAAAATAGGAAATGAATAAAACATAATTCAACTTTCAAATAAAATACGTGATTAAAATTCTAAATTCTAATGGTTGCATACACTCCTTTCTTGGATAGCATCGGGAAGGCCAAATATTCCTCTAACTTGTCAATACATCTCCATCTCACAATTAGTTGTTTTGCAAGCATCAACAATAGGTACCATCCTTGAGAGACATTTTAGGATTCTTTCCATCACCTCACCATCAAAATCAAAGTTACATGAGTAAGCATAGGAGGGTGAGGAAAAGTGTTGCTGCATCAATTGGGCTGATGGAGCATCCTGGTCCATCAACTATTAATCAAATCTCATATCATCATGTATTTTTCATGTCTGGGGGTGCCCTTGCCCACATAATAAGATCCAAGTCACCTGGTTCGAATTCGTGTTCGAGTTCGACGACTTTGAAATTCGTCAAAAATTCGACAATAAAAATTTTGATGATAAAATTCGGCATTAAATTTGAGAGTCTAAAATTAAAAAATTATATATACATGAAAATTTTTAACGTTAGTATTTAGTATTAGTTCTAGTTATGCTATTAATATTAGCATTAGTTTTAATATTCCTAGTATTAATATTAGTTATTGTGTTAGTATAATCTTAGAATTAAAAATAAAATATTATATATATGAGTGATAAAGATTACATAAATACTAAAATTAATTAGAATTTTTAATATCAACAATATTAATAATAATAACTTTAAGAATAGCATTATTAATATTATTATAACTAACCTCACAAAAAAGCGTTTACATAAATTTTAATGTAAACAATAAAGTATATCAAACTATAAACAATAAAATAAATTAACCTAACATTAATAAAACAATTGAATCTAAAAAGAAACCAAGTTCAATGTTGGCCCAGAAAAACAATGGAGACTATTTTCTTGACAAATGTAGCTATACTCCGATTTAAATAATGATTGTCAAAATGGTATGCCACGAGCCCACGAACCAATTGCAGGCTTTGTTGCAGTTCCGGTGTAGGGCGTCGGGCGAAGCCACTAGATTTTTAATTTCTTTCACAACGTAGGGTGATTTATTTGCTGTAGGGCGGCTATAAAGTTTCGCTTGGGCTGGCAGTTAGTGTGAAATGTAAAGGAAGGAAATCGGCGAACTTAACGGATTAAATTCGCCCTCCCATAAAATTCGACGGATTTTGATTTCCAAGCTGGAAAATCGGCGAATGCGGTGACTTTGAATAAGATCATATAGCTTTTGTGTCCCTATCCATGCCCTTGTATAAGTAGGCTATTGCGGGATTATCCCCATGAACCAAGCAAAGAACCTTTACAGTTTACCAAAGGCTCACTAACTATGCATACTTCTTGCACTCCTTCCCATAAGGATTCGATATACACTAGTTTAGCGATGGCTCTCCTATCCTATCTTGTGCTAAATGCACAATCGCACCACTCATCACAAACAAACATCTGCTTCTACTCAAACTGACATTGGAGCATATATTGAAGAGAGTTGAAGTTGTTGGCAAAACGTGTGATTGTAGATGCAGGGACTCCTTGTTTCTTGTGAATTTCCTCATTATGCTAAGAACAAATGCATGGTTATATATGAATTTTGTGATGATCATAATCTGATCAATGACCTTCTTGACTAAGGATATTTTTCCCACATCCTTGAGCATCAAATTGATGCAATGGGCAGCACATGGAGTCTAGAAAATATGGGGCGCCTCTCCGTTAACAACTTGTTGACATCCACATAATTAGCAGCATTATCTGTTATTATTTGCACAACATGTTGCAAACCAATATCATGGATGAACCCATCCAACAATTCAAACAATAATGTCACATCTTTAACATGTGTTGATGCATCAATGAATAATAAACATTGTACCCTTAAGACAATGTACCAATAAATTAAGAAGGGTCCTATCCTTCCCATTTGTCCAACCACTGGACATTACTGTGCATCCAGTGCCCGCCAATGACTTCTTAAGGTCCTCTAATCTAATATTGATGTCATTTTTTTTTGCTTGAAGAATTGGCTTCCACAACTCCTCATAGGAAAGGCGCTTATACCTTGGCCCAACAATAGTGATAGCATCACATATTGATTGGAAAAATGGATTTGTCTTTGTAATGCTCAATGGTATGATGCTCCAAAGAAGACACCTCCCCACAAGCTTGTTTTCTTCTTGCTTCTTTTTTAAACCATTGATCGGATGGAAGGTTGTGCCCCATCTTTAGTTCTTCAAATTGTTAAAAAACAACAACGAGGAAGGTCTTCTAGCATTGCATGTGTCCTTGCATGCTAGAGAGACATTAAACTGGAAGCTAAATCTATTAAAGTAATTTTTCTAAGTTTTAACTTAGGAAAATACTTTAATTATTCTAATTTGATTTTGACTTTAGTGGATTCACTTTATTAAAGTGAAAAGTGAAATATTTAAGTGAATGACTAATCTAATCTTGGCCATTGATTCTCATCAGAGGATCTCATTCATAGATCCATAGTGAGGGTTAGGGTTTTCGCTTAGCCAATAAAGTTAAAAGGAGATTTGGTGGAGAGGACACATACACACAGGTACGCAGACAAGATTTAGGCAGAGAAAAGTCAGACGGACGAATTTGCAGAAAGGACGGAGTAGCAGCTGCACGATAGGTTCACCGTGACTGAGCAAGTGATCGTACAGATTGCACAGAGGAGCAGCGTAAGATGCAGACAGGGCACCGTACAGCTGCCCTATAGACTGTACGGATCTGGTTTGCTGACGTCAGCAATCGTACGAAATCCGTACAATAGGCCGTATTGTCGACGTAGGGCCGTACAATTGTCTTATATAGCTGCGCAGAGTAGCAGTTCCTTGTTACTGGGTTGCTCGGTAATTTGCTGAGGTTTTTAGTTTGCTAGGTTGGGTGTATTTTACTTGCTGGTTATAAAAGTTCCATATCTTGATGATAAAATTCCATATCTGACTGCTGCACTGATTTTCTCATCTTGGGTTTTTTCCGGGGGTTTCCATACCCAAAATATCTGTATTTATATTGTGATGTGATGTTGTGAATGTTTCTTAGTTATTTATATTCCGCGACATACTAGTAAAAGAAGTTCAAGTGTGGTTATTTTAGTAAACAATTTAAATATACTGTTTTAGCCCTAGTTTGAGCCTTGAAAGAAATTTTACACAAACAATGAAAGGTGAGGTCTGCATGGAAGGTGAATCCATGGATTTCTTGTTACATCCCTAAGTCCTAGATATGCCTATAGTTCTTGAGGATCTAGCCAGTCCTCGGGTGGCAAGTTTAGCTTTAGTAGTGGTTTTCTCTTTCTTCTTTTTATCTTTGTCATAAATAGCATTGTGGGTTGCTCACATAATCTTTGGGGTTGATCATTACAAATCCCAACATCATGCCTTGAGATTCTAGCCAAGTGGTACTTCAACCAGCTAACCCCTCCTATCATGGGCTGCCCATAGAGTTTACAAGACAATCTTTGTTGGTTTGACCCATATTCAGGTTCACATACTGCCAAAAGGTTTCAAAGACTTTGGAATATTGTAAGACAATACTCAATTTCCAACTTCAAACTTAGGGAAACAGAAATGAAAAAATGAACATCAAACATTGTTTGAAAAATAACAGCTTGCTGGTAAAATAAAAACAGACCTATAAATTGTCATATGAGCTATGAAAAATGATAATAATGTTGATGTTTCTCCATGTTGCAGCATTGGGCAGGCATTCACTCACATGAAATGGCCATGTGATTTGGCTAGTGTTAAATGATACATTCACTCATGGGAAATGACCATGTGATTTGGATAGTGGTGAATGGCCCAGGTAGGGGCAGTTTTTCTCCCATTATCATGAGTCATATGGTGTGGGGAGATGGTCCCCAAGATGCTCTCACATTGCATACTCTATGGAGGAGTGCTCTGTGAGGGAGTGATCTATTCCAGTGTAGTCACACTTGGCTCATACTCGCCGAGTATGACGAGTATGCCCACGTCGCAGCTGAACCGAGTACTCGCTGCAAACTCAGCCAGCGAACTCGCACTCGTCCAAACTCGTCAGGAATTGCGGATAACTGCTAAACTCAGCCGAAATCGTGGAGACTCGACCAACGAACTCGCGCATGATTGGAAAAAGCTCGTTTTTTTGGCATTTAATTTTTAGGTTGACTCATGAAGGTAAATTTGGAGGGAAGTCTTGGAAGTTTTCCTTTAAGAAGGCATCAACCTACCTTCACTCACCAAAACAAACACTGCCGACAAATTCTTCCTTCGAATTCACTTTCAGACGGACGAATTTGCAGAAAGGACGGAGTAGCAGCTGCACGATAGGTTCATCGTGACTGAGCAAGTGATCGTACAGATTGCACAGAGGAGCAGCGTAACACGCAGACATGGCACTGTACAGTTGCCCTATAGACTGTACGGATTTGGTTTGCTGACGTCAGCAATCGTACGAAATCCGTACAATAGGCGGTATTGCCGACGTAGGGCCGTACAATTGTCTTATATAGCTGCGCAGAGCAACAATGCCTTGTTGTTGGGTTGCTCAGTAATTTGCTGAGGTTTTCAGTTTGCTAGGTTGGGTGTATTTTACTTGCTGGTTATAAAAGTTCCATATCTAACTGCTGCACCGATTTTCTCATCTTGGGTTTTTTTCCGGGGGTTTCCATACCCAAAATATCTGTATTTATATTGTGATGTGATGTTGTGAATGTTTCTCAGTTATTTATATTCCGCGACATACTAGCAAAAGAAGTTCAAGTGTGGTTATTTTAGTAAACAATTTAAATATACTGTTTTAGCCTTAGTTTGAGCCTTGAAAGAAATTTTACACAAACAATGAAAGGTGAGGTCTGCATGGAAGGTGAATCCATGGAGTTCTTGTTACATCCCTAAGTCCTAGATATGCCTATAGTTCTTGAGGATCTAGCCAGTCCTCGGGTGGCAAGTTTAGCTTTAGTAGTGATTTTCTCTTTCTTCTTTTTATCTTTGTCATAAATAGCATTGTGGGTTGCTCACATAATCTTTGGGGTTGATCATTACAAATCCCAACATCATGCCTTGAGATTCTAGCCAAGTGGTACTTCAACCAGCTAACCCCTCCTATCATGGGCTGCCCATAGAGTTTACAAGACAATCTTTGTTGGTTTGACCCATATTCAGGTTCACATACTGCCAAAAGGTTTCAAAGACTTTGGAATATTGTAAGACAATACTCAACTTCCAACTTCAAACTTAGGGAAACAGAAATGAAAAAATGAACATCAAACATTGTTTGAAAAATAACAGCTTGCTGGTAAAATAAAAACAGACCTGTAAATTGTCATATGAGCTATGAAAAATGATAATAATGTTGATGTTTCTCCATGTTGCAGCATTGGGCAGGCATTCACTCACATGAAATGACCATGTGATTTGGCTAGGGTTAAATGATACATTCACTCATGGGAAATGACCATGTGATTTGGATAGTGGTGAATGGCCTAGGTAGGGGCAGTTCTTCTCCCATTATCATGAGTCATATGGTGTGGGGAGATGGGCCCCAAGATGCTCTCACATTGCATACTCTATGGAGGAGTGCTCTGTGAGGGAGTGATCTATTCCAGTGTAGTCACACTTGGCTCATACTCGCCGAGTATGACGAGTATGTCCAAGTCGCAGCTGAACCGAGTACTCGCTGCAAACTCGGCCAACGAACTCGCACTCGGCCAAACTCGCCAGGAATTGCGGATAACCGCTAAACTCAGCCGAAATCGCGGAGAGTCGACCAACGAACTCGTGCGTGATTGGAAAAAGGTCGTTTTTTTGGCGTTTAATTTTTAGGTTGACTTGCGAGGGTAAATTTGGAGGGAAGTCTTGGAAGTTTTTCTTTAAGAAGGCATCAACCTACCTTCACTCACCAAAACAAACACTGCCGACGAATTCTTCCTTCGAATTCACTTTTGGACGGCTTCTCCATTGTTTTGCAGTCTGCACAGGCGTCGAGCTTCTCCATTGTTCTGCTCGGGCGTCCATTGGTTCATGCACGAGCGTCTATTGGCTTTTGCAGGTTCACGTTGAAGGGTGTTCAACAGGGTTCGCAGTTCGATCCGACGATCCGACGTTCGTAGTTGGCACTTCACAGGGTGTTCACAGTTTACAGTTCGCGGGTGTTCGACAGGTGTCCACGGGTGTTGCAACAGGTTCGCGTTGAAGGGTGTTCAACAGGGTTCAGTTCATAGGATTCAGTTTAGGTTAGTTTTTGTTTTTTATTTTATTTTAATTTTAGTTACGTTTTAAGTTTTAAATGTTTTAAACATTTTTATGTTAATTTTATGTTGTTTTTTAGTTTTTTTATTTGTTTTTTATGTTAAAATGTTGTTTTTTTTACATTTTATGTTAATTTTTATTTTATTTTTAAATGTTTTAAATTTTATGTTGTTTTTTAGTTTTTTTTGTTTGTTTTTCAAGTTAAACTTAAAATGTTGTTGTTTTTAACATTTTATGCAAATTTTATGTTAATGTTTATTTTATTTTTAAATGTTTTAAATTTTAATGTTGTTTTTTAAACATTTTAATGTTATTTTATGCAATTTTTTATGTTAATTTTTATTTATTTTTTAAATGTTTTAAATTTTAGTGCTGTTTTTAAAACTTTTTTAATGTTATTTTTTGAAGTTTTTTTTGTTAATTTTTATTTATTTTTATATTTTTAAATGCTGACAGTTGTATTATTTGTTTTTATGTTTTGAATCTTGATCCATCTCAAGCCCGTGGGTTGTGATGGAAGCCTGCACATACTTGTGCATGCTGCCATCACAACCCACAGGCTTGTGATGGCTCAGAACATAAAAACACCTAGGAGAACACCTAGAACAGAAAATTTATTTAAATTTTTTTTTTCCATTCTTAGGATTCAAAACCATGGCACCTAGAAGAACACCTAGAAGGCCTCTTAATAAAGCATGGGAACATTGTGTTCGGGTGGTCCTAGGGCAAGACAATCAAGTAAAGTGCAATTACTGTCCAACAACTATCTATGGGGGCATAAACAAGTTAAAACACCACCTAGTTCGAGTTGTGTACAAAGATATTGTTGTTTGTGATGGCTGCCCTAAAGAAGTCACAACGAAAATGCACGTTGCTTTGGAAAGTATCAAAGAATAAAATACCAAAAGATCTGGGTAGAGGTTTGAAACTGCAGGGATTGGTAGATCTCTAATGGCACCTCCAGGTAGTTATTCATCAAATGTTGCACCAAGTCCAATTATCACCTTGCCTTTCTTCCTTCCTTGTACCTCTGCAGGATCTCAACCAACCTTGGACAACTTTAATGAAAGGAAAAGGAAGGAGGCAGATATGGCAGTGAGGAGGTTTTGGTACCATGACATTCTCTCATTCAACCTTGCAAGGTCTCCTTTTTATCAGCGATGATAGATGCTATTACAGGCGCTGGCCTTGGATACAAAGGCCCCTCTTACAGTACACTTAGGGGGAAAGATCTAGATGAGGAGTTGCAGTGTATCAAGGAACAGTTGGAGAGAATTAAAAGCTCATGGGAGTTTACAGGTTGAACAATCTAGTCTGATGGGTGGATAGATCAAAGGAATAGAACAATCATAAATTTTCTTGTAGCTTGCCCTAAAGGAACCATGTTCTTGAAATCCGTTGATGCATCTTCAAATGTGAAAGATGCAAATCTCATATTTACATTGTTAGCAGAGGTTGTGGAAGAAGTGGGGGTCAAACATGCTGTCTAAGTATCATGGAAAACGCTGCAAATTATGTGGCAGCAGGTAAATTGCTTTGTGCAAAATACCCTACTATATTTTGGACCCCTTGTGTTGCCCACTGTATAGATATGATGTTGGAGGACATTGGGAAGCTGGCATGGGTGCAAGATGTTGTTCATGAGTGCAAACAAATAACCAAGTACATTTATAACCATGCTTGGGAGTTGAGCCTTATAAGAGAGTACATAGAAGGTGAGCTCAGTTGCCTTGTTGTCACACGGTTTGCAACAAACTTTCTCCCCCTCCAAAGCCTTCTTAATGAGTACCAAGCATTGAGACGAATGGTTAGTAGCAGGGAATGGATACATTATAAAGATAGCACAAAACCATATGCAATGGCTATGAGTTTGTCTGTCTGTAGAGATAGTTTATAGGAGGAAGTCACTGAGATTGTCGGCATGACAGAGCCACTTGTGAAAGTGTTGAGGATCATGGATGGTGATAAACCACCAATGGGATATGTTTATGAGGGGATGGACAGGGCCAAAGAGGCCATCAAGGCCTTCATAGGGGGGATGAATCTAAATATTTCCCTATATGAGATATTATTGATTCCAGGTGGGATAGGTAACTACATTCACCATTACATGCAGCAGGGGCATATCTCAATCCAAGCATATTCTATAATGTTGGGTCTAAAATTCAAAAAGACCTTGAGGTGATGAGAGGTGTGATGCTATGCATTGAGAGGATGTACCCAAGTCAAGCGATTCAAGAACAAATCAATATGCAGCGAGATATGTACAAGGAATCATCTGGCATGTTTGGATTTAGCTCAACATAACGTCTCAGGGAGAAGAAAGTGCCATGTAAGATTCAATTATGTAAATCATTAAATTTTATTTCACTAGTTTTTTTTTCAAGTTTGACATTGCAAAACTTGTAATATTTGTTTGTTTGTTTTTTATAACAGCCCATTGGCGGTTAGATTGTGGCATTGATGCACCACAACTACAGGAATTTGCCATCAGAATCCTGAGTCAGCCTTGTAGTGCGTCAGGTTGTGAGCACAATTGGTTAGTATTCGAGCACATCCACACCAAAAAGCGCAACAGGTTGGAGCATGAGGTTGGAAAAGTTGATCTACATATACTACAACGTTCGGATGCTCATAAAACAATTGCAGGCAAAGGATTTGGATCCAGTTTTATTGGATCAAATTGATCTAGTCTCTGATTGGGTAGTGGAGGATGAAGCTCCTGCTGATTTGAGTTGGCTTGATGAAGAGATCGTGGGTCCCTCTAGTGTTCCATTTTCCGAAATGGAAACACCAAACACACCTGCATCACAGTTGATTTTTCAGTCTACTGATGTTGGTACTAGCTCTAGTAGGGCCTATGCTATGCGTTCTACTACTCGTAGTCATGCATGAGACTCGAGTTTGGACTTGGGGACACTATCTTTTTTTAGTTTCAGCTAGCTATGTTTTGAGTTATGTATTTGAACTTTGAAGTTTGAACTTGGTACTATTTTGGAATGTGTTCAAGGAATCATCTTTCATTTCACTATTTTGCTGCAAAAATATGGTATTATGGAGTGTCAAATGTTGTGTTATCAATTTTGATGAGATGATCTAATGAACTTCTGCATAGAATTGTGTTTATAACTTATATGGATTAGAAATGTCATTACGTATGTTTTTTGTGCACAGAAATTATTATATTTTTATTTTTTTCATATTTGCCGAGTCTTATCCGAGTCGGTGAGTCTACCAAGTCCCAAGCCAGTTGAGTATTTGCCGAGTCTGAGTATGACTACATTGATCTATTCTATATTAGAGTGTTTGACTTGTTTATTGATAGGGGCCTTCATCCGCTTGTGGAATCTATAAGTCTAGTCTAATGTTGAATTGACATACTAAGAAGCGTCTAGGACTTCTTAGTGGGTCTATTCAACATTAGAACTCTATAGTGAATAAACGTGCATGCGAGGAGAAGAATAACATCATGGACAGCTTTTCTAGCAGAGAAGAAATAACCAAGAAGACAAGTCATACCATTGAAGAAGTCCCAGATAGCTTTGAAAATGTTCTAGAGAAGAATGAAGACAAGCAGACAAGTCGACCCTAGACAAAAAGACAAGTCGGCCTCATTAAAAGTACAAGTTAGACTCACAATGAAATTAAAGGTTACTTGATGTGTATAAATAAAGTGGTCACACATTTCATTTTCATCATCATCATCATCCATCATCTTTTCTTCACTTGTGTGCACTTTCCAAGAGGCCTTATCAAATGTCCGAGTAATTTTTTGGGATTTCTTATTGTCTCTAGAGGTTCGCTACCCCTGCTAGGGTTTCCTCATGAAGGAGGCTCACCATTTATGCTAGGCTTTCATCATGATTGGTAATGTACTTGAATTGGATGATTTCTTCTAAGAAAAGTAGCTGGGTTTTCTCCCAAGATTGGGTTTCCCATGGTAAAATCTTTATGTCTATTGTGTATGGCTGCCCTTCTATGATCTTGTGTTTCTGCTGCAAATTTGAAGTTGAAATTTTCAGCATGTAATTATTCACTGAAAACAGTGGGATGAAATTAATGTTTGAAATCATTAGGAATAATTATCAAGATCTGAAAATTGTATTTTTACTGCTATAAGAGAAAAAATCAACAAATAAGAGGCAAGCAACATGGACTTTGAAAGCCTTGCATAAATCTATACAAAAAACTAGTCAAGAAGGTGGAATTTGAAGAAATACCCGGCATCTGAGAATATTAACATTGTAGGCAGATAGAAATTGATCTTTGTTCCAAATAAAAAAAACTTTAATGGCAATTAGAACAAATGGTTTGGCTCTCCTAAGATTGGTTGTGATGATGGTAAACTCCTTTCTCATTCCATGACAGCTACAAAGGCAAATGACAAAAAAAAACCAAAATCGACCTTTAAGATAGTCAAAATCATTCTAGCCAATTTTTTTTCCATTGTGGTGCGGTTTATTGCTGATTTTTAAATAGAATGTGGTCATATTTTTTTTAAAAACCACAATTTTCCCTTTGATTTTTTTGTTTCGGATGTAGCTTATTTTTGGTTGATTTTTTCATCTATGATGTATTCTTTTTCCCGAGGAATAATCTCACGGAAAACTCTCCCAGTACTTCCCCATGATTCATGGATGATAAACAGAGTAAACCATCTGCCCTAATTACGGAGACTAACCCCAAGGGGATCAAGAGAGTCGAACTCGTGACCTCCCCAACTTTGGGGGCAGAGATCTCATGTCTGGCTCATGACTGCTTGAGCGTTTACGGTTTAACCATTGGGTCTTATATATATATGTGTGTGTGTGTGTGTGTGTTCCAAAACAGGAAAAAATCTATAATACTCGGGGCTACGGGCCTAACTTTGTTGATACAATCTCAAGACCCCGATGTGTAGCAACATTATCGTGTGCAAACAAAACCTGGCCACTTGAAATAACCTGCTGGTAATTTGCAAGGGCGCAGATTTCCGCTCTTGCCAAATGCCTCTGGGTCATGGCCATTAACCTTTTTCAACTTTCCTTATGTCCGAGGAAGATGAGCTCTTAGCAAATCAGAAGCAGTTTTAATTGATATATATATATATATATATATATATATATATATATATATATATATAAGATAAAGGACTTATAATAAATTTATTATTTCCTAGACTATAAAACTTCTGAAGTGAAAATAAAAATTAATGATTTTTAAAGTAATGTAATAGTGGTCTGATGATAAATGATAAATGAGATTAAGAAAAAAAATTACAAAAAAGAGGGATTAGACTAATCGATGTCTGGGAGGGCATGACAATCAACACAGGCCTAACAAGGATGTTGATCACCAGGAAGGAGAAAATTGGCTGTTAGGATTTAACGGCACAGGTCTGAAATTGGCTTGTGAAACTTAATGTCACAGGTTAGAACGATGTTGCAACAGAACAAGGAAGGTCGGCATCTGAATGAGGTTGCGAGGTATACGTGCTTTGTTGACCATTCATAGCAGTGGCTTTATTGTCAAACCAGACAGGATGGCCCCATTACAGGCAATACCGAAACAAATAAATTAAATTACTGTATAAACCTATGTTCAAAACATAGGAAATGTGACTTTTAATGTTTTAACACAGGCTATGACGAATAGGATTGGTCAATGAAAAAGTTTTGATGGTCAGAGGTGGCTAAATCAGATGATGGACTTGTTGGGATCAATACTGACAGTAGCATTTGGTTTTAGGTGGACATGACAGGCAACTGATATAGCAATGTGGGCAGTGTGAGGAGAAGTTGCTAGATATGAAATTTTAGCAATCTGGATAACCATTGACATGAACATTGGTTGCAGCATGAACAAATGTTGGTTGGGGTGTGTACGTTGGATGTCTAAATTCAGATCTGCAATTGTCTTAGGAACGTGGGATCCAATTTTGCACAAACCACAGGATGCTGATATGAGAAGCACAGGTTGGTTCTTGGGACTTAGCTATTGAATAGAGAGAAAAATTACCAGGAGAGACAAGTGAGGTAAGAAGAGGTCAAAGATAAGATAAAGATAACATAAGATAAGTTTATTAATGTCCAACAAGTGACCACAAAACTAGGTCAAAAGGACTATGAGATACATCTATTGTAAATACAATGTGGGAGTGAGAAAGCAACTCCTAAGACAATGCTGAAAGAAAGAAGCTCAAGGAGGTAAAAAATAACTTGGTATCTAGTTAAGAGCTGTAGACTAGCAATCCAGTAGAAAGATCAGATGATGTACATGTTGCGATATAATTAGAGCCCCCAAGATTGGGGATCTCTCAACTGTGTGAGAGGGGGAGAGATGTTGTCAAACCCTGCTAGTTTTGATGGTCGAGGGCAAGAGGGGGGATTAAGATGAGTTACCACCTAAGTTGTACTTGGTGGATTTTTCAAGCGAGCCGACAAAGTAGAACAAGTATACTTGTTCATCCTTCAGTGTTCAAAAGTCTGCCAGGCTTTTCCTGGGAGTCGGTTCAAATTTTTTTGTAACACATGTTCATACCCCCTTGGGGAAATTGTAAAAAATGTGCTAGCATTGTCAATTTTATAAAAGGCTCTGCTTCCTAGACTTAGACATCAAGCCGACTCGGCCAGAGTGTTTTATCTCTTGGTTATTATTGGTTGTTGAACAAACGATTAATAATTTCTAAGTTTTTCACTCACACCTCCAAAGTTGGGGTAGTCGTCTTAGTGGTTAGGCCTTAGGAGGTTATTAGAGCCTCCGTGCTAGTGTTTATAAACATTCTAGGCATTCGAATTGAGTCGTATGGACATGTACTAGGTCCCCCTAGAGTTTTGTCTGATTTCGAGAAAAATAAAATTTTCCGTTTTTTTAAGCCATTTTTTAATGGTTTAATTAAAAAAACTTCAAAATGTAATAAAAGTCGGGTTCAGAGTCTGTTTTTGGGATGGGGATGCTCGTTGTCACATTCAGAGTGTCCTTTTTACCCTAGTGGCCACTTTTCCTATTTTTCGGGCGGCTAACATTCCGTGGAGAATTATTTCTCTAATAGTTCATTAAAACGTCATTTTAATGCTAAAAGTGCAACAAATTGGCACGAAAGGACGAAGTTGAAAAAGTCAAAAATCAAATAATAAAGTGTGGGGTGACATGGCAAGTGGATCCCTTTTAAGCATGCAACCCTGTTCCATGTCAAAAGACTTTAAAAACTTTGGTTAAAATTTCAAGGGAGTGGCGAATGTTATATATGGGAGGAGATGACGTCAACCATTTTTAGAAAGCGCTAAACTCAAAACAAGTTTGCGATTGCATGTTAAGGGTGGACCCCTCTCCATGTTTTGAGTTGTTGTAACTTTGGATAAGTTTTAAATATGGTATATCATATGTTATGGAGAGGAGCGAATGAAATTTACTCAATAAACTCGCACGTGAGAGGTCTTGACGCCAACCTCATGAGGATTAGCGAGTGGTTGGATGTGAGGTGGCAACTAATGAGTGGATGGGTGAGTTAGGTGAGTGAGGTGTCATCCACCTCTCTAGTTTCACTGCCCTCTAACTCACTTCAACTCAGTTCAGCTCGACTCCCTCTTCCAGTGTTAGATGCACCAACTCCCTCCTCTTTGGTTATAAATAAAGCATGATCCTCTTCGTTGAAGCTAGTTAGAGTTGCTTCGGAAGACTTGCCATTGTAATACTGTTGTTATATTTTTCATTGTGAATAAAGAAAAGCTTTGGAGGCTAGATGGTGTAAGGCATTTGGTTGGATGAATATTGTTGCTTATGCTTGAGGTAATCTGTATTTGGTATATTTTTCCTTGCTTGATTTGTGAATGTAACCTTATTAGGATTGCTCCCGATTGAAAGGAAAGAGTCTTTAAATAAGTTTATTTATAGATTCTATTGTTCATATGTATGTAAAGATCAAGATTTGGCATTTTCAATAAGTTTATTATCATGCTGCTCTAGTCTTTTATATGTATATCATTGGATCTCACAAATCTCTCTGTAAGTTTTATTTATGCTAGTTACAGGTTACCATGGAGAAGGCCTTGAACAAGGTTGTTCCTTATCATCTTCACCTTTTCACTCGGCATAGTCCAACTGCTTCCACCGAAAGCTCTTTGGTTGATATTCACAGCGATAAGCTTGTCCTCTGCTCTATCTCCTTCTAAAATTTAAAATCTATTTGGTTACTTGGTTCCTAGCTTTTATTTTTTAGATCTACCATCTTAGAGTGAAATTTGTCATAGATCTATCTTCTAAAAGCTCATAGTCTAGATCTGAAAGTTTTGAACAAAAGATCCATCTTTCGTTGAATAGATCTAGCTAAATCTACTTTCCTTTGCAAGCAAATTTGAAGTATATTCTTAACTTGTCATTTGAAAGTATTTTGCCTAATTTTTAAAGTTGAATCTTGTGTCTAAGTGCACATTGTATTGGCCGCCCAAAAGGCAAGCCAAGATTCCAAGGAAAGCTTGCTTGCTTTCCTTGGTCATTTTTTACATTTTTTTATCATTTTTTAACTTAGATTTTTTTAGAATTTTTTTTGGATGTTCAAAGACACTCGTAAAGTGTTTTTAAGCATCTTTTGGATTTAATAACTCAGTGGTTTTTAGCAGGTCCATCAAAAAAGAGAAGGATGTGCTGCCCGATTTTGGGAGATTTAAGCCATTCAAGGCTCCTTGGAGCTCCCCATTCCAATATTGGTCAAATTTTTACCTGTTGTAACCCTTTGGATCCCAGATAACAAGGACGAAAGAGCATTCATTTTCGAGCTTTTTTGTAAACCACTTAATAAAGTTTCCGAGTAGGCTCTTCAAAGTCCACTCCCCATCCCCCCAGGGGGATTTGTGTCGGTGCCACTTTTCATGCGTTTTTCTAGTTTTGTTTAGATTAGCTTTTTTTCTTGAAGATTTGTATACTTTGATCAACATTCTTTTTTGATATATCTTTTGTGATTCAAAGTAAATGAATACCGAACCACTACTTCGGTAGTGTAGTAATTAGATAACTTCAGTTTTCAAGTTCCCTTCTTTTATGGTAAAATAAACCCCCTTGATTTCTTGAGTACGGTTCATGGATAAGGGCTTTCCCAAGTACTGAATTTGGAAAGAGACTCTTGGGTTTTATCTTTCTAATCAAATAGCCTCGCAATAAAATCTTTAAAACTTTACTAAGGTTCCGTTGTGTATGCTCTGCACTGCTACAGTTCGATCGAATAGTCGGCTGCATCAAAAGCAACGTGGGTGACTAGTTTAATTAGTCTCACATTTAAATTAACCTCCCAAGGAGAAAATCTAACGCCTCGATTTAATCCGTTGCAGGAAAAGTTCGCAAAGGAAGCGCGAACAACTTGATAGTGGCCTCGGGATATTGTCAGGCTACATTCTTGTTGGTTTAGTGTTGGACATGTCTCAGAGACTCCGATCCAACCCACATATTTTTCCCGTGAAACGATATCGGATAATGGTTTTGGACACACTCCTTGTACCTTTCGGTATATTTGGAGTTCCCTTCCCCCTAATCTAATTCACTCGCGTTCCACAATAATTTAAAACGGACCAAGAGCATTCACAACACCATTACAATCTTGTGACTCCATTTCGACACCTGTCTCTTACTTGTATTGTATATTTTATTGCTATAAGTTCATTTACTCATCTGGTGTTGTATAATTCATATGCTGTTGTGTTCAACATATATTGTTGCAATATCTTGTTCTAGTTTTTTTTCATCAAACTCCTAAGTAACTTATTCATCATCACACTAAGCCTTAACAACCTTAGAAACTAATAGGGTCTACCACCCTTGGATTCGATTAGGAGTTGGCCTAAATGGAGGAGTTAAAAAAAAGGTGACAGCCTTGACGCGAGACTTGCTCCCAAGGACACATCGAGTGGCTTGAATATTTCTGCCACGTTCCCCCCGAGGTGTGTGAAAGGAGACAACAAGATGTAGGCTCTTTGTTGGAGTCAATCACTGTAAATGGGTCGATGCAACAACTGATGATTCCACTCTGATGTATGCAACCCAATGACATCTAGTTCATTGAGTGGGTATGCATATTATTTTTCTTTCATTGATGATTTTTCTAGGAAGAGCTGGATATATTTCTTGAAGAGCAAAGATGAAGTATTCAACAAATTTAAGGAATTCAAAGCCTTGGTGGAGATTCACACAGAAAAGAAAATCAAGACCTTACGATCAGACAATGGTGGAGAATTCACAGCAGAAGAATTCAAGGAATTATGCAGAGAGTCAAGGATTAAGAGGGAGTTGACCACTCCATACAATCCACAACAAAATGGAGTTGCAGAGAGGAAGAATAGAACGATTATGGAAGTAGCAAGGGCGATGCTTCATGATCAAGATCTTCCCATGCATCTATGGGTAGAAGCTACAAGAACAACTATGTATGTACAGAATCGTACTCCACACACAGTACTGGACAACAAGACACCGAAAAAAACTTTCTCCGGCGAGAAACCAGAAGTCGACCAATCAGGATATTTGGTTGCCCAGTGTACATACACATTCCAAAGGAGAAAAGAATGAAGTTAGACCCTTCAGGAAAGAAGGGCATATTTGTGGGATATAGCGAAACTCGAAGGCCTACATAATATACTTTCCAAGGTACAAGAAGATCGATATCAGTAGAGACGTGACTTTTGACGAAGACTCAAGTTACAACAAATCCAGACAACTACCTATTGAAGATATTGAAGAACCAGAAGTACCCAAGATTCGAGATACAACAATGAATGAAGCAACGCTAGAAGAAGATCGAGAAATAGAAGAACCTCAGGAACCTGTAGAGTCACCTCGTGAGAAGAATTCTTACAAGAGGAATCCAACATGGGTACGAGAGCCTATCCTAGACGCAGAGAGATATGGTGCTCCAGAAGGAATACACAGAGAAAGGAAGAGACCTAGGTCATACTCCAGTTATGTATCCCTGCTGTGCGACATCATTAACAAGGAACCTTCCAACTATGAGGAAGCAGCAGAAAAGAAAGAATGGAAGGATGCCATGATCGAGGAATACCAGTCGATCATGAAGAATGATGTCTGGGATGCGGTCCCAAGACTAGAAGGGAAGTCTGTTGTGACTTCCAAGTGGATCTACAAGATCAAGCATGCTGCATATGGCAGCATAAAGAATTATAAAGCGAGATTTGTGGCACATGGCTTCTCCTAGAAGGAAGGGATAGATTATGAGGAGACTTTTGCACCTGTAGCCAGATACACTTCCATCAAAATAGTACTTGCTCTGGCTGTAGTGATGAAATGGGAGATACACCAAATGGATGTCAAGACAACATTCTTGAATGGTGTAGTGGAAGAGGAAGTGTATGTGGAGCAACCACTCGGATTTGAGACACATGACAGGAAGACTCGTGTGCAAATTGAAAAAAGCTTTGTATGGATTGAAGCAGGTGCCCAAGACATGGTACGACAGGATGGACAACTTCCTGACTAGTTTGGGCTTTACCAAGAGTAAAGCGGACTACAACCTTTACTAAAAGTTTGAGAAAGGGAACCCAGTGATACTAGTATTGTATGTAGATGACCTGTTTGTGACAAGTGAGGATGGGTTGATTGCTGATACAAAGAGGAAGCTTGCTGCCGAGTTCGAGATGAAGGACTTGGGCATGATGCATTATTTTCTAGGTATGGAGGTGTGGCCGAGTACAGATGGGGTCTTCCTTGGTCAAGGAAAGTATACAGTAGAGATCCTAAAGAGATTTGGGATGATGGATTGCAAGGCAATAACCACACCCATGGCATCGAACTTGAAGCTACTTTGTGATGCTTCATCAGAGTCAGTTGATGCCATAGTATATCGTCAGATGATTGGATCATTGATGTACCCGACGAACACGAGACTAGACATATGTTTTGCTGTGAACACTTTGAGCCAGTTCCTGACGGATCCAAGACAAGTTCACCTGGTTGCTGCAAAGCATATATTGAGGTACCTGAAAGGTACAACTGATTATGGGCTCAGATATGATGCGAATCAAAAGGTTAACCTGCAGGGTTATGTTGATTCGGATTGGGCTGGCAGTGCCTTAGATAGGAAGAGCACTTCGGGATGCTGCTTTAGTATGGGATCAGGTGTGATCTCTTGGTTTAGCAGGAAGCAGTCTTGCGTGGCACTGAGTACAACCGAAGCAGAATATGCCGCAACTTGTTCAGCTAGTTGTGAGGCAGTATGGCTTAGGAAGCTATTGTTTGATTTGTTTGATCTCTAGTTAGAGGTGACTTGTATCTTATGTGACAACCAGCGTTGTGTGAATTTGTCCAATAACCTAGTGTTCCATGACAAGTCGAAGCAAATTGAGATCAAGTACCATTATATCAGGGATATGGTGCAGAGAGGAGCAGTGAAGCTCCAGTATGTTGCGACGGACAAGCAGATAGTCGATGTGTTGACCAAGCCATTAGCCAGAGTGAAGTTTGAATACTTCAAAGAGAAGCTTGGTGTACTTCAGATCGAGGTTCCTCCTAAGGGGAGGTGATGGGTCTAGAAGACGCAGATGCATGTGAGCCTTTCTCACATGGTGTTAGGTGTGTCCTCCCATGGTGTAGATGTACGGGCTGTAGTTGGGATGTGTGCATCTGGGTTGTGCTCTGAGTGACAATGAGGTGATCTGAAGACAACGAGACGATAGTAGGGGACTCAGGTTTTGCAAGAGGCATATAATCAGTTTTGGGATGCTCCTTCAGGTTTTGCAGAGGCATATGATCAGTCATGGGAGATCCTTTAGGTTTTGCAGAGACATAATCAGTCATGGGATGCTCCTTCAGGTTTTGCAGAGGCATATAATCAGTCCTAGGAGATCCTTCAGGTTTTGCAGAGGCATATAATTAGTCCTGGGATGCTCTTGCAGGTTTTGCAGAGGCATATAATCAGTCCTGGGAGATCCTTCAGGTTTTGTAGAGGCATATAATCAGTCCTGGGATGCTCCTTTAGGTTTTCCAAAGGCATATAATTAGTCCTAGGAGATCCTTCAGGTTTTGCAAGGCAATAAGTCTTAAGCTATACCTACTTGATGATTTGAAGTCCTACATGGAGGCTAGGCTTACATCCAACATGAAAAAGGGCTGGCTCTATAGAACTTCCTATGACGATAGATTCAAGAGATAGCACCATTTGATCAAGATGATGAGAACAACAACCGCATTGACGACGATGATCCAACGTTGAAGACTTGTGCCTATATGTATTGTTGTTTGTGTCAAGAGAATACCTTCCTAGTTAAGAGGGAGTGTTAATGTAATTGTAGCTTCAGAAGATATTCACTTGTATATTTCATATTGTATTTTATTGTACCTCGATGGAGATGTTTGTTCCTCTGATTGGGAGAGTCATTAATGCAATTAAGTCATGTAAAGTCATTGAGGTTAACCCTCCATTGTATGTCAGGGCATTAGACCCCTCAGTTAAGTTATATTAGGGTTATTAGACTCTCCTAGAGAAGTCGAGCCTGTAGGGAAAATGTCAAGTGGAAAAAATGTATAAATAGAGAGTGTGACTCTCTATTTTAATGCATACACTCACTCATCAATAGCGCATGAGAGAGAGAGGACTAGCTCGCACAAGTGAGAGAGAGAGCAGCTGTCGAACATCATCTTTATACTTTTGGGTTTTACTTTTGCTACTGGTGCTCATTCTATCTCTGAGGAAGTTACGGGGTTTTCTCCTTTATGGTTTCCTCGAAGAAAATCTTTGTGTCTCTTGTCTATTGTGATTATTGCTGTGCATGTTATTTTCTCAGATAAGATCCTATATCATATTGAATAAACTGTAAAAATCTAACATAAGGAACCAACTCAAGAATGTGAAGATACAAAACTCAGAGGCTATGCAATCATACTTCACAAGGGTTGCCCAAATCAAGGAACAACTCGAAGGAGTCAAAGAGAAGGTAGAAGGAGAGATTGTTATGACCACCTTGAATGGTCTACCAAGATCATGGGATTCATTCATTCAAGGAATATGTGCCAAAAAGAAATTGATTACCTTCAACAAACTTTGGGAAGAATACATGGAAGAAGAAGCTAGGCTCATAACAAGAGAAGAAAAGATGGGAGCGACTGAAGATCAAGCTCTCACAGTCCACACCAGAAGAAAACAAAACAAGAGGGAGGACCATCATCACAACAGAAGGGAGGAGCCTCATCACAAAAGACAAAAGAAACTCATAAAAGATCTATCCAGTATCAGATGCTACACACATGATGAGAAGGGACACTACTACAAAGATTGTCCCAGGAACAAAGGCTTCTCCAACAAGAAGTCATACAAGAAAAGACATCATGCTCACACTACTGAAGATGATGAACCAATAAAGAAAAGATTCAGAGAAGAAAGAGTTGATGTCTTAATCTCAGCACTCACAAGCACCATCTCATATGGAAGAAACGATTGGCTTGTAGATAGTGGAGCATTCAAGCACATGACGGGATACAAAGAATCATTCGTCAATCTATATGAGCATGAGTCACCTCACAAGGTGAAACTTGGGGATGACTATCAATACCACATAAAATGAAGTGGAGAAACTTCCTACAAGCTAGACTCTAGCAAATCCTTGAAGATGAAAGATGTTCTATATGTTTCGGGATTGAGGAAGAATCTTCTCTCCATCTTTGCACTAGATGCAAAAGGAATAAGGGTTGCATTTGTTGATGGTAAAGTCCTAATGTGGCCAAAAGGAAACACAATAAATGATGCAATAGTAATTGGAGAGAAAGAGGGAGTCTTGTACAAGTTGAAGGGACAACCTGAACAGGCATTGGTTCATGACTCTATAGAACCAATTGAACTATGGTATAGAAGGCTTGCATATGTGTTATATAGGGCACTACCTATTGCAAGCAAAGCAGTTTCAGGACTTCCAGAAATCCAAACAAAACATGAAGGAGTTTGCAAGGGATGTTCGCGAGGAAAGAATGTAAAGAAGGCATTTCCCAGTAGTGAAAGCAAAGCAAAATGAATACTTGAGATAGTCCACTTAGATGTATGCGGGCCCATGTCATCCAACTCATTAAGTAGATATGTATACAATGTTTCCTTTATAGATGATTTCTCTCGTAAAACATGGATATATTTCTTGAAAGGTAAAAATGAGGAATTCAATAATTTCAAGGAATTCAAAGCCTTGGTTGAAAATCACACTGAGAGGAAGATCAAGACTCTACGGTCAGATAATGGCGGAGAATTCGCCTCGGAAGAATTCAACGACCTTTGCAGAGAATTTGGGATTAAGAGGGAGTTGAGCACTCCCTACAATCCTCAACAGAATGGCGTTGCAGAGTGAAAGAACATAACAATAATGGAAGCAGCGAAAGCTATGCTACATGACCAGGATCTTTCGATGCACTTATCGGCAAAAGCAACAAGGACAACTGTGTATGTACAGAACCGCACACCTCATCGAGTACTAGACAACAAGACTCTCGAAGAAGTTTTCCACCTCAGAATATTTGGCTGCCCAGTGGACATACGCATCCCAAAGGAAAAGAGGAGCAAGCTAGATCCTTCAGGAAGGAAGCGAAAATCGTAGGATACAACGACACTTCAAAGGCCTATCGAATATACTTCCCAGGGTTTAAGAAGATCGACATTAGCAGAGACGTAACATTCGACGAAGGATGAGCATACACTAGGTCAAGAAAACTACCTACTGAAGATATTGAAGAACCTTAAGCAACCAGAGTTCAAGATAGGGAAATGGAAGAAGCAACTCCAGAAGACCATGAAGACCACGACATGGCAGAACCACAAGAACCTGTAGAACCACCTCGTGAGAAGAACTCCCACAAAAGGAGACCAGCATGGGCACGAGAACTAATACAAGATGCAAAGAGGTATAGCGCTCTAGAGGGGATGCATAGAGAAAGCAAGAGACCTAGACCATACAACAACTATGTGGCTCTGCTATGTAACATCATTGATAAAGAGCCTTCCAGCCACAGAGAGCAAGTGAAAAGAAGAATGGAAGGATGCCATGATCGAGGAGTACCAATCGATTATGAAGAATGGTGTTTGGGAGATAGTTCCGAGACTAGAAGGGAAATCTGTTGTGACCTCAAAGTGGATCTACAAGATCAAGCATGCTGCAGATGGTAGCATTGAAATACACAAAGCAAGGTGTGTGGCACGTCGCTTCTCCCAGAAAGAAGGCATAGACTACGAGGAGACATTTGCACTCGTAGCAAGATGCACTTCCATCAAATCCATACTTGTATTGGCTGCAGTAATGAAATGGAAGGTACATCAGATCAATGTCAAGACAACGTTCTTGAATGGTGTAGTTGAAGAGGAAGTGTATGTGGAGCAGCCACTGGGATTTGAGACACATGACAGGAAAACCCGTGTGCAATTTAAAGAAATCCTTGTACGGATTGAAGCAGGAACCCAGGACATGGTACGACAGGACGCACAACTTCCTGATGAGCTCAGGATTTACCAAGAGTAGAGCAGATTCCAACCTTTAGTACAAGGTTGAAGGCAAAAGACTGGTGATACTCCTATATGTTGATGACCTGTTTCTTACAGGTGAGAATGAATGCATTACATATACAAAGAGGAGGCTTGTCGTTGAGTTCGAGATGAAAGACCTAGGGATGATGCATTAATTCTTAGGCATGGAGGTGTGGAAGAGTGCGGATGGGATCTTCCTTGGTCAAGGAAAGTATGCTGTGGAGATTCTGAAGAGATTCAAAATGCTGGACTGCAAGGTGATGGCCACACCCATGGCATCGAACTTGAAGCTACTGTGTGATGCTTCATCAGAGTCAGTTGATGCCACGATGTATCATTAGATGATTGGTTTGTTGATGTACTTGACGAACACAAGACCATACATATGCTTTGTTGTGAACACCTTGAGCTAGTTCTTGACGGATTTGAGACATGTTCACCTGATTGCTGCAAAGCATGTATTGAGGTACCTGAAGGGTACAGTTGACTATGGGCTCAAGTATGAAGTGAATTAGAGGATTAACCTGCACGGTTGTGTTGATTCGGATTGGGTAGGTAGCGCCACTAATAGGAAGAGCACTTTGGGATGCTTCTTTAGTTTGGGATCCGGTATGATATCCTGGTTTAGCAGAAAGCAGTCTTGTGTGGCGCTGAGTACAACCAAAGCAGAATATGTTGCAGCTTGTTCGACCAGTTGTGAGGCAGCATGGCTTTGGAAGCTACTGTCTGTATTGTTTGATCTCGAGCTAGAGGCGACTTGTATCTTTTGCGACAACTAGAGTTGCGTGAAGTTGTTGGAGAACCTGGTGTTCCATGACAAGTCGAAGCATATTAAGATCAAGTATCACTATATCTTGGATATGGTGCAAAGAGGAGCAGTGTAGCTCCAATATGTGGCGACAACCAAGCAGATAGTCGATGTGTTGACCAAGCCGTTAGCCAGAGTGAAGTTCGAGTACTTCGGAGAGAGACTTGCTGTCATCCAGATCGAGATTCCTAGAAAGAGGGAGTGACGAGTTCTTGCATGGTGGTAGATGTAGGTAGTCCTTAGGACATAATGTGTCCTGGTGTGCTCCCATGCTAGAGACGACGAGAGATTGGAAGACGCAGAAGCAATAGAGCGAGATCTCGCATGGTAGGAGACATAGGTACTCCCTAGACGTAATGAGTCCTGGCGTGCTCCCATGCTTGAGATGGTTCTCGCATGGTGGTAGACGCAGGTAGTCCTCGGGACAAAATGAGTCCTTGCGTGCTCCCATGCTGGAGATGGTTCTCACATGGTGGTAGACGCAGGTATTCTTTGGGACGTAATATGTACTGGTGTGCTTCAATGCTGGAGACGGTGAGATGTCCATCGGTCACGAATACACTTGGTGTGCGCCTAGGCGATTCTCGCATAGTGGTAGACGTAGGTAGTCCTTGAGATGTAATGCATCTTGGCGTGCTCTTATGCTGGTAGAACGTGGGCTGATCGTGGAGAGACGTAATGGACTTGGTGTGCTCCTAGGCGATTCTCGCATAGTGGTAGACGCAGGTAGTTCTTGGGATGTAATGTATCTTGGCATGCTCCTATGCTGGTAGAATGCAGGTGGTCTGTTGGACATGAGGTGTGCATCTAGGCCGCTCTTTGTGTACGATGATGAAACGATTTGGATGTGACGAGACGACAGTAGGAGATGCAGGTGATTGCAGTGGCAATGTAATGTATGGTCCTGGGCTGTACGAATGCGATGGCTTGCTCATGGATATGATGAAGACCTAGATGAGGGCTAGGCCTACATCCAACATGAAACAAGGTTGGTTCTGTAGAAACTTTCTATGACGGATAGATCTGATAGATGTCACTAATCAATGATCATACAAAATGAGGACTACAACAACAGCGACGATGATTATCGAACGATGATGACTTGACCATAAGTGTTGATGACTGTGGAAAGAGAATACCTTCCTAGTTAAGAGGGAGTGTTGTTGTAAATGTAACTTCAGAAGATATTTGATTGTATATTATTATTGCATTTTTCTGTACCCCCATCGGAGGTGTTTCCTCTGGTCGGGCTGTCATTATTATGTTTGGTCATTGAGGTAAAACCTTATTTGTATGTCGGGGCAATAGGCAATAGTCCCCAAAATAAATAAAGGGAAATGTATTTTTGAGTCTCCCTAGGTAAAGTTAGCCCTGCTAGGTTAAGAGGTCGGCCCAGTTAGGTTTTTAGGTCAGTCACATGATGGGTATAAATAGGGAGGCACCCTCATTGGGACACACACTCACTCACTCTCAAGTGTGCATTAGGAGAGAGAGGACAAGTTCGCTAGAGGAGAAAGAGAGAGAGAGATGCAGAAGATTTCTAATTCTTGGGTTTTTCCATCTTGTGATATTGTATTAGTGACGGAACTATTTTGAGGTAGTTTGCGGGGTTTTCTCCTTTATGGTTTCCCCAAGGAAAATCTCAGTGTCTTGTGTATCTTGTTATTCATTTAGATAAAGATCTTAATCAATTTGAATCAAAGTAGAAAAACTAACAGAGATGAGGTAGTCAACGACATGGATATGTGTGTGAACACCTCTAGCATGAAGAGTGTGAACCATTTTTGATTTGGTTAGTGGATTTGGCATTTCCATGGATTCAAAACAACATTATTGGAACTGGTCAAGGGTCAGACCAGAACCAGCCGAAAATCCAGGTGGAAGAACCAGTAAGAACTAACCAAATGAGGGTCGGTCCATATAGGAACCAAGAAATCTATCTGGTTTATAAATGGGTTGGGACCGCCCAGTTCCAATAAATTTGCATGTGACACAATGTGGCTGAGGGGGATCTTGGAGGAGACAAGATCCCCTTTATTAGAATGGAGCGACCCCCTTTTACTAGCACAATCAAGGCATTTTGAAAGCTTGTGAAAAATCCAGTTTTCCATTTGAAGATTAAGCATGTGGAGATTCATCACCACTTTATTCACGAGAAGGTCCAAAGTAGAGAGAGAACTTTTAAGTTGTCCTTCTTAGGACCAACAGTCTGATGTATTTACCAAGCCCTTGTCTAAAGACAAATTCGTAAAATTTCAGGATAAGCTTGGGGAAGCAATTAACATTTTGGTCCATAAGGGCTAGTGTTGGAATATAATAAAGTGAATAAATAATATTGTAGGACTAAGTAAAAAGTAATAGTTAAAGTAACTTAGGATAAGTTAAATTAATAAAGGCGAAAAGTTAGTCATGTTATCAAAGGGTGAAGACATTCTCGTAAATTGTCAAAGTTATCATCCTTTTGTCAAAATGGTGTATATATTACCTTAATTCTATAATGAAATGATCTTGCATTGTGCATTATTGTTTTATGATTTTATCAGTGATAAATTATAAACTTATCTCCATTCATCAAGGCAGCCCCAAAGTAGAGAAAAGGCTTGCCAAAGGATGCCCTTGTGTTAGAGGCCAATTCGTGCATCATGCAATACGAAATTTGACAATTGGTGAATTGGATTGATCGATATCTTTTTGGAGTTAAAATTGTACTTTTCCATCTTGTGTGCATATCCAAAGGAATCGATATCAAATCTACTGCTAAAGAGAGTTTTTTGTTTGTTATTCCAAGAAAGTCTAGCCAAGTCATGGGTTGCGTATTTGCTGTTGATGTAATTGTAACTTCAGAATGTATTCACTTGTATTTCTTATGTATTGTAACCCGATGTTTATTCCGGGATGTATTTGTAATGTACTTGAGTGATTTCATGCCCCAAGGTTCCTATCGGGAGTTTCTATAATGTAAACAAGTCATGTCAAGTCAAGGTGTGTAACCCTCCTATTGTCTAAGGGTTAAAGTCCCCGCAATTCCGGGGCACTAGGGTTATTAGACTCACCTAGTGAAGTCGGCCCTAGTTGGGTTTAGTCAAGTCGGGAATTAGTATAAATAGAGAGCTAGCCTCTCTATTTATCACACACTCACTCACACTCAGTTGTAGCGCATAGTTGAGGAAGAGAAAGACACTGGGGCAAGGAAGAAAGAGGTTATTGCTGTTGGGAGATCATCTTACTGTTTTGGGTTTCACTTTTGGTGCTGATTCTATCTCTGAGGAAGTTGCGGGGTTTTCTCCATTTATGGTTTCCCCGAGGAAAAACACTATGTTCATTGTCTCTTGTGTTTGATTGTTGTGCTTGTTGTTCTCTCAGTTAAAGATCTTAATGATATGCTAGCTTAATGTTAAAAATCTAACATGGTATCAGAGCTAACCTGAGAAGAAGACACTGTGTAGCTGCAGGAACTAGGGCTTCCTATTTTGTGGATCTCTCTCCACAGATTTTTAGCAAAAGTAAGGTGGAATAACTCTCCTCCCTAGGGCGCATCTTTCTGTCGAAGCAGAATCCAATTCTGAGGTTTTTCAGTTTTGGACCCGACACTATTGTCGAAAATTAGGGCTTTTTACAGAAGTGGAATTTTTCAGTGAGCCCAGGCCTGGATTGATGTCCTCCCCAAAATCGAAGTTAGGGATCAAAATCAAAGCATTTGGTTGGACAGAACTCCGGAAAAGCAAAACCCTAATCTGCTCCTAAACCAACACTGCAGGATTTCAGCTCCAAATCCAGATCCAACATCTTGACTTGGTAAGATCTAAATCTTTTGTATTTCCATTTGAGGTTCTCAATTAAGATGTCTCATCATACCAAGCTTGATGAAAAGCTTGAGGGAGCTGATAACTTCCGAGCCTGGAAGTATAGGATCTCCTTGGTCCTGGAAGAAAATGAGTTAGACTTCTATATCAGTGAGGAGGTTCCAATTCCAGAGGGAGATGAGGCTAAGGCCTTACATAAGAAGAGGTTGGTTATGGCAAAGAGGATCATTGTTGATTCTATCAAGGATCACCTCATACCACAAGTGTCCTCCCTCAAGACACCTAAAGCTATGTTTGATGCCCTAACCAAACTGTTTGAAGGGAAGAACATCAATCAGAAGATGACTTTAAGGAACCAGTTGAAGAATGTAAAGATCCAGATTGAGGAGACCATCCAGACATACTTCACAAGGGTCTCCCAGATCACAAGACAGCTGGAAGTAGTAGATGAAGAAGTGGAGAATGCAGAAATTGTGATGACAACTTTGAATGGCCTCCCTAGTCATGGGATTCTTTCATCCAAGGAATCTGTGCTAGGAAGTGTTGCCTCCTTTCACACACCTGGGTCACGTGGCAGAAATCTTCAAGCCACTCGGTGTGTCCTTGGGGGCAAGTCTCGAGTCAAGGCTGTCACCTTGTTCTTGACTCCTCCGTTTAGGCTCAACTCCTAACGAAGCCAAGGGGGGTAGACCCTATTAAGTTACTAAGGATGATTACTTAGTGTTGTGATGTTAAATTGAATGAGTTGCTTAGGAGTTTGCAATTTAACTATAGATAATCAAAGATGCCAAGATATGAAAATAAACACACGAAAGCACAATGCTGAGACACAATATATATATAAAGCAAAAATGACCAGTGCCTTAGAATGGAGTCAAATCAAAAGATCAATATGCTTGCATGTGCTTGGAGTGAGTGTTTTGCGATTGCCTCTTGGTATATTTTAAGTTAAAAATGAAGTGTGAGTTGATTAAATTAGGCAAAGGGGGGACTCCAGATATACCCGAGAGTACTTGGAGTATGTCCAAACTAAACCTTTACGGCTACCCACAAGGAATATGTGGGCTGAAATGGAGTCTCTGGGGCTATTGTTCGTAACGCACCCGTTAGGGTGTGACAGAGATCGGCGCCCCGAGGTCACTTTTCAGAAGTTCCCGCTTGCTTTGGGTATTTTGCCACCGTAGAGGTTTGATCTAGGTGTTGGATTTTCACCTGATGGTTTGTCAATTGGGAGAGTGAGTCCTAATTATGCTAGTCACCCAAGTGCTTTTGATACAGCTTGACTGATCGGACGAACTGCAGCCAAGTGCAGAGCATACACACTGGAGTCTTGTAAATTTTAATAAGTTTTAAACTGGATGTTCTTGTTTAAAAGAAAAAGCCTCTAAGAACCTCTTTCGATCCAAGTGGATCTCAATCGGGGAATCGAGGAGGGGTTAATTTTATAATTGCTGATCAACAAATGATAGAAAAAAGAAAATAGATACACAATCCTAATTTCTTAATTAATCCTGCCATGAATCTCTTTCCCCTTTCGGGTCAATCGGGAAATCGTGGGGTAAGTATTACAATTACTTTGAAATGTAAGATATGGGGTATGGAATTAATAATGAAATATATTATACTACCCTTCAGATTAGATCAATACTAGTTTGAAAAGAAATGAGCAAAAATAACAAAAAGGACACCGACGCGAATCCCCCCAGGGGGGATGGGGAATGGGCTCGAAAGAGCCTATTCGAAGAATAATTTTATTAACAGTGGTTACAATATCAGAGAACTGATATATCAGAAACTTCTTGGTCCTTATACAGGCTGAAACCAAGATCTTACAATTATACAAAAATTTTAAGAATTTTGTGAAAAGAGGGAGACCCCTAGGGGGATTTGAACGCTCCAAAAGCCACTTTGGACAACAGCTTCCTTTCTTTTCTGTCAGACCTGATAAAATACAGCAAGCATGTTATAATAACAAATGCCCAAAAGCACTTTAAGAGTGCCTTTGGATCAGCCTACCTTATCTCACAAAAAATGAAGTTAAAACTAGCTAAATAGGCAGAAAAGGAACCAAGGAAAGCAAGCTTTCCTTGGGATCTTGGCTTGGTGTTTGTGCAGCCAACAAAAATGCACCGATATTGCAGAATATTGAATTTTATAACAGCGAAAGGAAATCTAATGCATGCGATCTACAAGTTTCCTTTAAATTTTCATGCAAAAAGGACGATTTCCCTACAGCTAGATCTAGGATGCTTATGAAACTTTTTTAAGTGCAAGATCTAGGATATGAGCTATGAAATATCAGATCTATGTATATTTTACTTTGATGAAACAGATCCAAATGAAATCACAGCTATGAACTGAAAAAGTAACCGGGTGAAGTGTTGATTTTGAGGGAGGAAGAAGAGGAGAAAAGTGTTGTTTTCCTTGAAGATGCACAGTGGAGCTTTCAGGTGGAATGTCGAGGGACTATGCCTTTTGGAAGGTTTTGAAGATAATGAAGAAACAAACTAGATCAGCATCCTCTCCTAAGTATGAACCTGCAACTCAGGTGAAATCAAAGAACTTGCCAAGAAACTTGTGAGATCCGATTAGTACATACAAAGAGATTGAAGATAACATGCATATAAGCTTATAGGACATGCTAAGTCTAGATCTCTAAACATGCATCAAAGGAGAGTGACAGTTAATAAACTTATTGAACAACACCTTTCCTATCAAGATTGTAATAATCTAATTACCAATCTTAACCACAGATCTACAAGAAATTAGCAAAAAATGACCACAAATACAGGTTACCTCAGTAAAACAATGGCAATAATCATCCACACATGTAATGGCACCACACCGTATTGCCTCCAAAGCTTTTCTTTATTTCAAATAAAGAATTACAACAATACAATAGCAGCAGCACCTCAATCCCAGTTCTAACTAGCTTGGAAGAGGAGGATGTGCATGGATATATACAAAATACAGGCCATCCAGCCCAGGGGGGGCGCAAATCCCAAGGAGATACATCAAATCAGCTGAGGGAGAGTCCATCAATGCCTGATCTGTGTCTAGCTGAGCCAGATCTGAGTCTCACTGAGTGCAACTGTCAATCGGGGGGCTGATCTGAGTGACACCTCAACCTGTTGACTGAAGAATCCACCAAAACTCATCCAGATGAGCCAAAAACGTGTGGAGGAGTGAGGGAGGGCGAAATCCCCCATAAAGGATGCTGAAGATCAACTCTGGATCTAATTTGATTACCTCCTTCAGTCAAGGATTTGTTAGATCCAGTCAATCTGCTTCAGATCTGACTGATTTCAATCAAATCGGCTAAGAATCCACTGATTTATGATTTTGGA
>LPNX010115540.1:341607-393567 GCA_001517045.1 Pseudotsuga menziesii
GAATAATAACCAAGGGAAAAAACACCCTGGGCTGATCGGATTGACAAATGAAGTCTAAGAGACCAAGTCTTTTACAGACACTATCATGCTAGAACATTTATTACAATTCCCCCATGGGGTATGAACATGTGATATAGTACAACAAGCACTTCCCAGAAGTACTTCCACAGGTCTTCTAAAGTCCGAACAAGTTATCCTTGTTCGGTTCACCAGGCTCACTTGATAAAAAACCACTAAGTACAACTTAGGTGGTAACATTCTGGCTCCAACTGTGGGACGTGTGCTCGATCTGGTCTTTGAGGCAAGGAGAGGATACGAGAACACCAGAATCTCTGGTTTATATACCCTGTAAAAACATCTCAACTTGACAAGAAAAACCTCAGTAGCACAAGTTTTATAAAAAACCAAATGAACCATTAAGCTGATTTATTTAAACAAAATAAATGTAACTAACTAAAAGAAGCAAAGTTTTATTATAGCTAAGTATAAAATAGAAATGCAGAAAGTAAATGCTCTCTTTCAAGGAGCTTATTTTCCTAAGCATGACATAAAAAGGGTTAAGTGTATGGAGTTTTGCACCTTCATTCTAATGGGAGATTAAGTATGCTAAAAATAAAATTAATGGACATATTAAACCATGTGTAATTTATCATTGAATCTAAGTTATTGGATCCATCTGGATAGGCCCTAGGATCTGCAGATCCTCGTATTGGACCTGGATACATCTACCGTCTAGGATGACCATCTGTTTTTGAATCTCAGATGAGATTATTCAGTCAGCCCATTATTTCCAACAATTTGCTAGCATTTTCAACCTAGTTTCACTAAATAATATTCTTCAGACCAGCTATACGACATTCATAATGGGAATCTGCGTAAATTCATGAGCTAATCTCTTGTTTTGATAACCTGTTACTAAAGAGTCAATGATACTTCCAGATTTTCAAGTTTCAACCTTGCTAGTTTATTTCTTCAGTGTTTGAAACTCTTGGATTTGGTTTCAGCTAAGTGTGCTCTAATTATGGTTGAAACATGAAATCAGACCAATCCAGCAATCATTATGAACTAACAGGATTCTAGTTTAAAAAAAGGCTAAGACAAGCTATTGTATATCTTATGGCAGAACTCGAATACGAGTCTAGCCAAGGGAAAATTTAAACACTATATATATATATATATATTGTTAGTTTTGTACCTAGGGAAGCGTTCCCCTAGTGACTTTTGCCTTGGTCACTTAGAGAGGGGACATAAAGTGACCCTTGCATTAAATGACTTAAGTAAAAGCATTTAATTTGACTTTAGAGCATTAAAGTCTCTTTTTGATAAATTTAAGTGGGTGAGTGTAATTAATATTTTAGAAATAAAATATGAGCATTTAATTTCATCCCTTGATCTAATCTAATCTCCATCGTTAGACTAGACTCACCTTAGGGTTTTCTCAAAACGGCATAGGAAAGGCATTTTGCCTCACTTTTGCAGATTGAAGTGAGAAGAGAGAGCTGAGAGAAAGAAGAGAAAAAGTTTCCATTTTTCCTGAGCAAGAAGAAAATTTTTCCAGCACACAAATCGAGGGAAAAGACAGCAGCAAAGAGGGCACGAAAATCGAGGTGAAGACAACAACATTTATTGTTGGTCCGTACAGTCTGTACGGTACGGTTTTTGAGGCAGATTTATGGGCACAATTTTCGAGAATTTATTTGGGCACAGATATCGAGGTCTGTACAGTTCGTACAGTGGCACGAAAATCGAGACAAAAATTTATATTCCAGGTTGGGATAAGTTGGTTTGATATTTTCTGTGTATTGCTGTAAATGATAAACTTCTCCTGAAAAAATAAAAATACTCTCTCTGACTATTTTTCCCCTATGGGTTATTACTTTGATTTTTGTTGCTCGGCACGCAAATCGAGACAAAAATTTATCTTCCAGGTTGGGATAAGTTGGTTTGATATTTTCTGTGTATTGCTGTAAATGATAAACTTCTCCTGAAAAAATAAAAATACTCTCTCTGACTATTTTTCCCCTATGGGTTTTTCCAGGGCCATTGGCCAAAAATCCTAGTGTTTTGTGTGATTAAATGACGTGCTGATTTTTATTTCTTGTCACTGAAAAGATTGTTTACAGCGGTGTTTTAAGTCTGAAAATTTTTGTTTATTTCCAGCACTTTATTTTTCTGAGAATGTCATAAACAGGTATATAAATTTTACTTGAAACCAGTGGCTGAAAACTAGTGAAAAATCTACATGGTATTAGAGCGGGTTGTGGCAGAAAATTAATTTTTAGCAGTGAAACAGTCATTTCCAGAATTCATAAAAACCTTTGTGACAGTAGTACATTTTGCTGAAACTTGTTCTTTGAGAAAATGACTTCCGTGGGGTTGAGAACTGAGGATAGGTTGGATGGGTCAACGAACTTTGTCTCATGGAAAGCCCGGATCTTACTTGTGCTGAGGGAGAATGAGTTGTGGGAGGAAGTAGTTAGAAACACTACAACAAATCCCATTACTATTCTTCCTTCTACTGATGCAGTATTACTTGTGTTAGATTTTTATCATTCAAACTAGCATTATGATCTTAGGATCTTTAACTGAGAGAATAACATGCACAGCAATAAAACACAAGAGACAAGAGACACAATGAATTTTCCTCGGGGAAACCATAAAGGAGAAAACCCCGCAACTTCCTCAGAGATAGAATCAACACCAAAAGTAAAACTCGAAAACATAAAGATGATCTCCCGACAGCATTAGTCTCTCTCTCTCTGATCCCAGTGTCTTCTCTCTCACTCATGCGCCCCAATGAGTGAGTGTGTATGATAAATAGAGAGACTCACTCTCTATTTATATTCTTCCGTTCACTTGAAACCCACTCCAACATGTCGGCCTCACTTAACAATTACTTACTAGAGTCGACATCTCTAGGAGTGTCTAATAACCCTAGTGCCCCACAACTTGTGGGGACTTTGCCTCCTCCGACCAATAAGAAGGTTTATCCTTAACACAATGGTGGGGACTATTGTCCCGACTTACAATGACTCACCTAGGGTCGACTTCTCTAGGATAGTTTAATAACCCTAGGGCCCCACAACTAAGGGGACTTTAACCCTTGACCAATAGGAGGGTTACCCACACTGACTTGACATGACTTGTTTACATTATAGAACCTCCCGATAGGGACATCGGGGCATGACATGACTCAAATACATTATAGACACATCCCGGAATAAACATCAGGTTACAATAGATAAGAAATACAAGTGAATACATTCCGAAGTTACAATTACATCAACAACTTGCAGCCTTTAATAAGAAGGATATTAAAGCCATGAGGATAACCTTAGATGCTGTTAAAGACCATGTTATTCCTCACATTTCAGCGAAGGATCATGCGCATGAAATGTGGACTGCTTTGACCGGTTTGTTTGCTAGTACTAATGAAAACAGGAAGATGGTACTTATAGAGAAGCTGAAGAACGTTAAGATGGTCAAAGGAGAGGCATGTATGACTTATCTTACTAGGATCTCTCAGGTGAGAGATGAGCTTGCAACTGTTGGGGTGGCCATTGATGCTCTTGAGTTAGTGCGGACAACCCTGAATGGGGTGACTGCACCTTGGGATGTGTTTGTTCAGGGGTTGGTGGCCAGAGAGAACTTACCATCTTGGGACAGAGTATGTGACGACTTTGTTCAGGAGGAGACTCGGAGGGGTTTCTTGTAGTGCAGTGGCTCTACTAGTAGAGGGGATGAGGAGGATGTGGTATTGACAATGAAGGGGAAGAAGAAGAGCAAGAAGGGTCCCAAGAAGGGTGGGGCCAAGCAGCAGCAGGATGGGCAGAAGAAGGATATGAGCATTGTGAAGTGCTTTGCATGTCACAAGATGGGACACTATGTTGCTACGTGTCCGAACAAGAAGAAGAAGAAGCAACAAACAGCCGCTTCAGCTGAGATCGATGATTTTGCAGCTAGATTTCAGAGTGAGTTTTCACTATGCACTGGGCATATTGAGAGAGAGAGAGCATCCATTCTCACCAGTGCAGATGTTGACAGACAGAGGGAGTTTTCATGTGTGACAGACCATTCTTACAGTGCATCTACTTCCAGGACTTGGTACATAGATAGCGGAGCCTCGAGCCACATGACAGGTGCTCGTGAGATGTTCTCCGAGCTTTCACAGGTAGATACAGATGTGGAGGTTGTGTTGGGAGATGACTCAGTAGTTAGTGCAGTTGGACGTGGGACCATTACATTTCAGAGGGAGTCCATGAGTCCCATGGTATTGCGGGATGTATTGTATGTACCTGGGCTGAAGAAGAACATAGTGTCAGTTTCCATGATCGAGGATCAGGGTCTTGGGCTGTCTTTCATTGATGGACACGTGCATATGTTTCCCAAGACTGCAGGACCATCTGCTTCAGTTGCCATTGGAGCGAGATGTGGGAAACTGTATAGGCTCTTGTTTCAGCCGCAACATGCTTTAGCACATAGCATCAACAGTGAGTTGTGTGAGCTTTGGCATAGGAGGATTGCTCACTTGCATCATCCAGCCTTGGGGTTGTTGAGGCACATGGCGATAGGTTTATCGGAGTTCAGCACAGGGCAGAGTGATGTGTGCAGGGGGTGTGCTTTGGGAAAGTACACCAAGACTGCTTTTCCGAGCAGTGATAGTAGGTCAGTTGGTACTCTTGACTTGATACATTCAGACTTATGCGGACCTATGTCTTCTGTGTCCTTTAAAGGATACGATTATTATGTGACATTCATTGATGACCATTCCAGGAAGACCTGGATCTACTTTCTGAAGAGCAACAAGTGTTAGGAAGTCTTGTAGAGTTTCCAAGAGTTCAAAGCTCTTGCGGAGAACCAAACAGGGAGGAAGATCTGAGTCTTGAGATTGGATAACGGGGGTGAGTATACCTCCAAGGAGTTTGATGGATTTTGCAAACAGGAGGGGATTAGGAGACAGTTGACAGTTCCGTATACTCTAGAGCAAAATGGAGTAGTAGAGAGGAAGAACATGTCCATTGTTGGAGCAGCCCGAGCTATGTTACATGACCAGTCGCTTCCTTTCTTTCTCTGGGTTGAGGCATGCAGCACCGCTGTATACCTTCAGAACAGGAGTCCCCATCGGGTAGTGGGGAATATGACACATGAAGAGTGCTTTTCAGGAAAGAAGCGTGAAGTTGGCCATTTTCATATATTTGGTAGTTTGACTTATTCTCATGTCCCTTTAGAGAAGAGGACAAAGTTGGAGCCCACTGTAGAGAAGGGCATCTTTGTGGGTTATGATGAGACTGCGAAGGCTTTCCCTATTTATCTTCCCTCTTAGAGGAAAGTGGTGGTGAGGAGGGATGTGAAGTTTCAGGAGGAGTGAGCCTTTACGAGGTCGAGAGAGTCAGAGCAGGGAGAGCAGCAGGTCCCTGCACCTTAGGTTGTGGCACAGGTTCCATCTACGCAGCAGTCAGGATCATAGGTTTCCAAGGTTACAGGACAACAGAGTGTTGGCACAGGTTCACCAGGTTCAGTGGTTAGGCCAGCAAGGTCTTCGAGGACAGGTGATGGGTCTACTATTGCAAGTACACCTTACAGGGGATCGGGATCAGGATTACAGGGTACACCTGGTGTTGGCACACCAGCTTCAGGTTCACAGGTGACTGGGGCTTCTAGCTCTGGTAGTTCTTCAGATGAGGACATGCCAGTGTGGGAAGAACGTTCAGGGAAGAAGAAGCCTAAGTGGCTTCGGGAGACCTTGAAGGATGCCTTAAAGGCTGGGACACCTAGTGACAAGGTGAGAGCCATCAAGATGCCTGACAAATTGGGCATGGTGTTGGTGGCTTGTACACGAGATTCTGAGCCTTCTACTTTTGAGGAGGCCTCCCAGCATTCGGTATGGAGAGATGCCATGATGGATGAGTACCATTCCATCATGAAGAATGATGTATGGGAGATTGTTCCGAGACCGGAGGAGAAGTCAGTGGTGACTTTTCATTGGCTTTACAAGCTGAAGCATGCGGCAGATGGGAGTGTGGAGAAGTACAAAGCCAGGTTTGTAGCGCGGGGGTTTTCACAGGTTGAGGGCATTGATTATGATGAGACTTTTGCGCTGGTTGCTCGTTATACGTCTATCAGGGCATTGATTTCCATTGCGGCGGAAATGGGTTGGAAGATCCATCAGATGGATGTGAAGACCGCATTTCTCATTGGGATCATACAGGAGGAGATTTACATTGAGCAACCTCAGGGCTTTGAGATACATGACAGAGAGACACATGTATGCAGGTTGAAGAAGGCCCTTTACGGGCTGAAGCAAGCTCCAAGAGCTTGGTACTCCAGGACTGATTCTTACTTGCTGAGTATGGGGTTTCAGAAGAGTGAAACAGATCCAAATCTCTACTTCATCATGGTTGGAGATGATCCGCTTGTTCTTCTGCTATATGTTGATGACTTGTTTATCATAGGGAGAGAGAGACCCATTGCAGCTTGCAAGAAGGATCTTGCAGCAGAGTACGAGATGACTGATATTGGGCTGATGCATTATTTTTTGGGATTGGAGGTTTGGCAGGAGCCTGGACATATTTTCCTGGGGCAGGGAAAGTATGTGGTTGATATTTTGAGGAGATTCAGGATGGAGGATTGCAGGCCTATGTCGACACCTATGATCACCAACTGGAAGAAGCTTCATGCTTCTAAGGGAGAGTTGGTGGATCCTACTTTATACCGTCAGCTTATTGGGTTATTGATGTATCTGGTCAACATTCGGCCATATTTGTGTTTTGCAGTGAACACGCTTAGCCAGTTCATGGTTGAGCCTAGGAGTGTGCATTGGGTCGCTGCAAAACATGTGTTGCGCTATCTTTCAGGGACAGTGGATTTTGGTGTGGACTACAGGAGGTCAGAGGGGATCAGATTGGTTGGCTTTACAGATTCAGATTGGGCAGGCAGTGTGGCAGACCGGAAGAGCACTTCCGGATGTTGTTTCAGTTTGGGCTCGACAGCAGTGTCGTGGTTCAGTCGGAAGCAGAAGTTCGTTGCATTGAGTACTGCAGAGGCTGAGTACATGGTAGCTAGTTTGGCCAGCTGCGAGGCCTTGTGTCTTCGCAAGTTGCTGGTGAATCTATTTGGTCAGGAGCTTAGGCCTACGGTTATTTACTGTGACAATCAGAGTTGCATCCAGCTCTCTAAGAGTCCGGTTTTCCATGACAGGTCAAAGCACATTGAGATCAGGTATCATTTCATCTGAGACTATGTTCAGAGAGGGGCAGTGATGCTTCAGTACATTTCCACAGATGAGCAGGTAGCAGACATACTGACGAAGTCTTTGGGGAGGGGCAAGTTTGTCTTCTTCAGAGACAAGTTGTGAGTGGTGTAGAACACTTTCCTCGATAAGAGGGAGTGTTAGTTTTGTACATAGGGAAGTGTTTCCCTAGTGACTTTTGCTTTAGTCACTTAGAGAGGGAACATAAAGTGACCCTTGCATTAAATGACTTAAGTAAAAGCATTTAATTTGATTTTAGAGCATTAAAGTCACTTTTTGATAAATTTAAGTGGGTGAGTGAAATTAATATTTTAGAAATAAAATATGAGCATTTAATTTGAGCCCTTGATCTAATCTAATCTCCATTGTTAGATTAGACTCACCCAAGGGTTTTCTCAAAAAGGCATGGGAAAGGCATTTTGCCTCACTTTTGCAGATTGAAGTGAGAAGAGAGAGCTGAGAGAAAAAAGAGAGAAAGTTCCCATTTTTCCTAATCAAGAGGAAAAATTTTGCAGCCCAAAAATCGAGGGAAAGGACAGCAGCAAAGAGGGCACAGAAATTGAGGTGAAGACAACAACATTTATTGCTGGTCCATACAGTCCGTACAATACGGTTTTTAAGGCATCAAGCACGATTTTTGAGAATTTTTTTGGTCACGGATTTCGAGGTCCGTACAGTCTGTGCGGTCCATACAGTGGCACAGAAATCGAGGCATAAAATAGAAAAAATCAGAGTTTGATTTTTGCTGGTCGGCACGCAAATCGAGATAGAAATTTATCTTCCGGGTTGAGATAAGTTGGTTTGATATTTTCTGTGTATTGCTGTAAATGATAAACTTCTCCTGAAAAAATAAAAGTACTCTCTCTGACCGGTTTTCCCCTAGTGGGTTTTTCCAGGGCCATTGGCCAAAAATCCTAGTGTTCTGTGTGATTAAATGGTGTGCTGATTTTTATTTCCTGTCACTGAAAAGATTGTTTACAGCAGTGTTTTAAGTCTGAAAATTTTTGTTTATTTCCAGCACTGTATTTTTCTGAGAATGTCATAAACAGTGATATAAATTTTACTTGAAACAGGTGGCTGAAAACTAGTGAAAAATCTACATATATATATATATATAGAGAGAGAGAGAGAGAGAGAGAGGATGCCATTTCCTTCCCATATTGTATCCTTTTTTCTCAAAATTCCTGTATATGCTTCTGTGCAACTTAGCTTTAGAGATTTCTTGATCTTGATCTCTGTCATCACAATGAGATTCCTTGTTAACAGTTTATGTTTTGTGGACTTTTAGTTGAATGGTCAATGTTTGCTTGTAGCTATTTGCATTGCTATTGAACCCTGCAAAGAACTCATCTTTAACATATTGGTGTTGAAACCATGAAAGGATGCCCCCCAGACATCCCTGTCTATGGGAAATTGTCGCGGTTACATGGGTGATGTCCCCTATGTGCCAAATGGGAATGCTCCCTGCCAAACCCATGCCCATGTGGAATGGGGGAACGCTGGGGATGCGACATCCCTGAGGGGTGTGAACCTGTTCCCGTTACTACACTGATGGGAAGAATTGTTACTTTGTTGGAGACACTTCTCAATGCGATATATGCACCACCTCTCACAGGCTGGGCAATTGTTTTCTAAGTGTAATTGGCCTAGGTAGGGCAAAATAACTGCTTTCATAATTCTGTTGTCAGTGAGAATATTTCAATATTCTGATTAATTTGACTATATTAGTTAGTTTGTTCAGTATTTAAAAACATTTTATAATTTTTGTATTATTTTAAAGATAATCTAAGTTAACATGGATATCACTCATAGGTTCTTTACAATTGAATTCATATTCGATTTAAAACTTGAAATGGTGCTGTTGCTTTATTGATATTCTCGTATGTTTACCTGTCCAATTTTTGTTGTTTATTCTGTCGGGGTAAAACATGTTTCTAGTTGGAGTTTTGTCACATGTCAACCGAACCAAGGCACTTGATTTTTCCATTCTCATGTTAACTTTCACACATTGTATTTAGCTTTTATATGTTTTCTGTGATGGATGTGCTTATTGTAGAAGAAATTTCGTTTCCAAATATTTAGGGTATGCTTTTACTTAGTATCATTTTGATTTGGGGTTCACTGAGGGAAATATGTGAAAACCATGCAACTGCAGACAGGGTTATAAAACATTTGAATTTTAGACCCCAAATTTATATCTACATGGTATATGCAAAGGGTAAATTAAAATATGATTTCAAAACAAAACTAAATTTTCTGTCCATATAGTAGTTAAAAGTCTTTTGAGATGCATATTTTTTGATGTATTGGAAGGGAGTCTTGCATGCAGTTTCCAGAGGGGTAGGATAGTTACTTTTTCAACAAATAAGTAATATAACAAATACCTGATTGAAATACCATGTCATTGCAGCATTTTTTTGTTATTATATTCCTTTTTTTTAATGGCATTCCATGGCAAGGTTATTTTCATTTGTAAACTGTCTCTTGGATGTTATTATATTTTTATTTTTTTGTGCCACAGAGAATAAGTGGTTTACATTCCTGGGATCCCAAGAGTGGGAAATACTTTTGTTAGAAGCACTTGTGCATACTGGTGCAAATGAAGAAAGCAAGCGTACATTTCGGATCAATCTCATGACAGATTCTAATATACCAGAGAACAAGGATTGTAAGGACTGTAACCTCTCAACTTCTTTTCATCCAAAACATGGTTAGGATGTACAGAAGAAATGCTCATGAAATTCTCAATGACTTGGGATTTGGAATCATTTAGTATGATAATTGTCATTAAGTGCACATTAGAAAAGTGCCAAATATGGCCATTAATTGGATAACTCCATAATTCTCAGTTCATTTCATTGGCAGTTATTTTTATTGGTTGGTATTTCACCATGCCTAATGATAAAGATGTAGGTATGGTTGTATGTTTACAAATTTTGTTGCTGAATAAAGCATAGCAATCCTGCAATATTGTGAGCTAATATTGAAGGAGAACATTTCCATCAAAAGATGACTTTCCTACTTATTGATCAATATATGAAAACTCTGAAATTGCAAGGGAGGACTTTAAGAGAGGTCCAATGTATTTCACCGGATGCAACTAAGAATTAGCAACAACGTTCAGTAGGCTCTTAAACTTAAAGCCTTTTGAAATACTAAAGCAGCACCAAAATTTATTCTAAATCCTTTTTCATTAATGCACAAACTAGAAAGAAGAATTACTACAGTACGTGGAATCTTATTTTTATCTTATATCCAGTTTGGGAGATGAATACATTGTTGTCTTTAACTTGAAGTTGATATCTTGTCAAAACAGAAGTTGACTATCCTCAATTATGAGTTCCATAGAAGACTCCAGGGGCTTTGTTTTCTAGCTTTTTGCTCACTGTGGTGCATGATCATTCATTCTTTGGAAGCCTTTGGGAGCTTATCCAATGTGGAAGCACTAAATGGGCTTGTATGGGGAGATGTAAATATTATTACACTGCTAGTTGTTGGACTGACATGATTGTCGTTGGTTTTACCTAGTTGCTCTGAGTTGTTCTCCATTCTGCTGTGTAGAGTGATGAGCAGGTTTTTGAGCAGAGATTGCTTGGCCATTGCTGGGAAGATGGCACACCAGTGGGAAGAGATTCTCATGTAGGTGAGTTGTTTATGAAGGCACCTACAGCTTGTTAGTTTTTCTAATCTAATTCAATTAGGATCTTTATCTGAAAGATAACAAGCACAGCAAGATACATAAGATAGAGAAGATACACAAGACACAAAGATTTTCCTCAGGGAAACAATAAAGGAGAAAATCGCACAAACTTTCTCAGAATAGTTCCGTCACTAAGACAATATCACAAGATGGAAAAACCCAAGAATAAGAAATATTCTGCAGCTCTCTCTCTTTCCTCCTTGTTTTCTCTCTCTCTCTCCTCATGCGAACTTGAGTGAGTGAGTGTGTGTCCAAATAGGGAGGGCACATCCCTATTTATATTCTTCCGTTGAGTGACTTACTTAACTAACTAGGTCGGCCAAGTAACCTCTTTGGGGCCGACCTACCTAGGAAGACTCAATAATACATTTTACTTTATTTATCTTGGGGACTATTGCCCCGACTTACAACAGAGGGTTTACCTCAATGACCATATACAATAATGACAACCCGAAAGGAGGGAAACAGATCTCCGATGGGGGTACAACAATATACATCAGAATATCTTTCGAAGTTACAAATACAACAACACTCTCTCTTAACTAGGAAGGTATTCTCTCGCCACATCCATCAACACATCTAGTCACATCATCATATCTGAATCATCATCGTCGTAGTTGCCGTAGTTCTCATCTTGTCGATCATTGAATAGTGACATATGTCCGTCTATTCGTCATAGGAAGTTTCTATAGAGCCAACCCTGTTTCATGCTGGGTGTAGGCCTAGTTCTCATCCAGGTCTTCATCATATCCATGAACAATCCATCGCATAGGTACAACCGATGACCATTCATTACATTGCCACTAGAATCACTTGCATCTCCTACCGTCATCTCGTCGTATCTGAATCATCTCGTCATATCCAAATCATCTCGTCGTTGCACACAGAGCACAACCCAGATGCATACCACTGACCACTTGCGTTCTACCAACATAGGAGCACACTAGGATTGATTATGTCTCAACGACAACCTATGTCTACCACTATGCGAGAATCCCCTAGGAGCACAGCAAGTGCATTATGTCTGTCCACAGTCAACACACGTTCTACAAACATAGGAGCATGCCAAGACTCATTACGTCTCAATGATGACTTGTGTCTACCACTATGCGAGAACCACCGAGGCACACATCAAGTGCCTTGCGACCTCTCATCATCTCCAACATGGGACCACATAAGGACTAATCATGTCCAGGGACAACTTGCGTACCAAGACAAGACTCATTACGCCCAAGGACAACCTCAAGGACTCATTACATCTAAGGAAAACTTGCGTAGCATGCTGCCAGGACTGATTACATCCAAAGATAACCTACGTACCACACCAGGACTCATTACATATGAGGATGACTTGACAGTACTGATAATCTCGGGAAAACCTGAGTACTACGCCGGGACTGATTACATCCGGGGACAACCTGTATACCTTCCCATGTGAGATCTCGTTCTAGTGCATCTGCATCTTCCAGTCTTTTTGTCATCGTTAGCATGGGAACACACCAGGACTCATTACGTCTGAGGACAACCTGCGTCTACCACCATGCAAGAGCTTGTCACTCCCTCTTTCTAGGGACCTTGTTTTGGAGAACACCAAGTCTCTCTATGAAGTATTCGAACTTCACTCTAGCCAACGGCTTGGTCAACACATCCGCTATCTGCTCGCCCGTCGCTATGTACTAGAGCTTCATTGCTCCTCTTTGCACCATATCCCGGATATAGTGATACTTGATCTCAATGTGCTTCGTCTTGTCATGGAACGTCGGATTCTCAGACAACTTCATGCAACTTTGGTTGTCACAAAAGATACAAATCGCCTCTAATTCGAGATCAAACAAATCAGACAGTGGCTTTCAAAGCCATACTGCCTCACAACTAGCCAAACAAGCTGCAACATATTCTGCTTCGGCTGTACTCAATGCCACGCAAGATTGCTTCTTGCTAAACCAAGAGATCATATTGGATCCCAAATTGAAGCAGCAACCCGAAGCACACTTTCTATCAATGGTGTTTCCTGTCCAATCTGAATCAACATAACTGTGCAGGTTAATCTTCTGATTCACATCATACTTGAGCCCGTAATCAACTGTACCCTTCAAGTACCTCAATACATGCCTTGCAACTATCAGGTGAACATGTCTCGGATATGTCAGGAACTGGCTTAGGGTGTTCACAACAAAGCATATGTCTGGCCTCGTATTCGTTAGGTACATCAATGAACCAATCATTTAACGATACATTGTGGCATCAACTATCTCTGATGAAGCATCACACAATAGCTTCAAGTTCGATGCCATAGGTGTGGCTATCGCCTTGCAGTCCAACATTCTGAATCTCTTCAGAATCTCCACTGCCTACTCTCCTTGACCAAGGAAGATTCCATCTGTACTCTGCCCCACCTCCATGCCTAAGAAATAGTGCATCATCCCTAGGTCTTTCATCTCGAACTCAGTTGCAAGCTTTTTCTTTGCATCTACGATGAGTTCATCCTCTCTTGTCTAAAATAGGTCATCAACATATAGCAGGAGCATCATCGGTCTTCTGCCTTCAACCTTGAAGTAAAGGTTGGAATCCGCTTTTCTCTTAGTAAAGCCTAAGCTCATCAGGAAGTTGTCCATCTTGTCATACCATGTCAAGATTCTCAAACTCTGAGATCTTCTGTAGTCATTATCTTTGAAGTGGAGCACCATCCTCCTTCTGCATTTTGTACTCTATGTATCAGAACAATCTGTACTGGAGTGACAGGTAGCCTCCTCTGCTACTGATCTTTTATGTATCCATCCATGTCATCCCTCAAGGTCACTAGATACCAAGATTGTCTATCTCGAACTTTGTTGAAAGTTCCTCTTGCACCCATTGGTGAGCTTATCATCCTCTATAGGCTTCTATCTACAACCTTGTAGCAAAGGTTGAGATCTCCATCACTCTAAGTGATCTTCAAGCTCCTCATGTAATTGTATGTACTATCCCATGGGTGCCTTCTGAGCACGTACAAAGCCTTCTACGCACATGTGGTTCTCTGATTGACACTTCTACTTTACTGGAGAAGTGTGTCTGGTTAGTGGAGCACGTCTCGCCATAATCTACTCCCTCTTTTCGAGAGAAACCACGAACCTTGCTTTGTATTTCTTGATGCTTCCATCTATTGTATGCTTGATCTTGTAGATCCACATGGAGACCACTTCAAACTTCCCTTCAGGTCTTGAAAGTGCATTCTGGACATCATGATCGAGTCATGCTCTTTGATTTTAATCTCCTTCCATTTCTTCTTGGCTGCTTCTTCATAGCTGGAAGGGTTTGCATTATTGATGTCACACAACAGTGCCACATAGCTGGAGTGTGTCCGAGGCCTCTTCCTTTCTCTAGAAGTATCGTCATACTTTTTTACATCTTGGATGACCTCTTGTGCCCAAGATGGTCTTTATCTCTCGAGGTGGATCTACCGCTCTTTGTGGCTTGGTCATTTCATGATTCTTCTGAAGCTCTTTCTTTCGTCATGGTGTCTTTGTCCCTAAGAGCTTCAATTTCCTCTTCATTTTGTTGTTGGAGTGAATCTTCTAGATGAACCGTCATCACTTGTACTTCGGAACAAGTCTCATCCTTCTTTTCTTGTAGGTGATTGTATGCGATCTTTCCTACAAGGCAAATTCAGTTGCATGATTAGAAACATTTCATAATTTCCAAAACATATTTTAATAAAAACAAATTCTTATGTATATGTCACATAGTCATGCAACTATCTTAACCCGTGCAACATTTGTCCATATCCGTACACATACGGTAACTTTCTAGATGCCTTCCATCTCTACCAAAACATTATTAAGAGTGTGCACTACTTCCAATATGCCAGCTGTTAGCACTATTTTGGTTAGCAGTTGAGATGAACCGTCATCACTTGTACTTCGGAACAAGTCTCATCCTTCTTTTCTTGTAGGTGATTGTAGGTGAACTTTCCTACAAGTCAAATTCAGTTGTATGATTAGAAACATTTCATAATTTTCAAAACATATTTTAATAAAAACAAATTCTTATGTATATGTCACACAGTCATGCAACTATCTTAGCCCGTGCAACATTTGTCCATATCCATACACATACTGTAACTTTCTAGATGCCTTCCATCTCTACCAAAACATTATTAAGAGTGTGCACTATTCCAAATATGCCAGCTGTTAGCACTGTTTTGGTTAGCAGTTGAGATGAGCAAGCTTGAGGAGAAATAAGAGTATCGTGTGACAATTTTTTTGATAATATGACTTAAAGGTGCTTAAAAAATATTGAATTAGAGACCAAGGTCTTTAATTTTCTCATAAGACCATAGGTTAAGGTTGATAATGGGCTAAAAATGAAAAAATCGCACTTATGGTATATGCTGAAAGTTTCAATGGTCTAGATCTCCAGGTGAGAAGATCTATGACGGGTAATGGATCCGCTGATCAAAGTTGCACGGAAAAAGAAATTTCAATGATCAATGGAAAGACTTACAACCCACTCAGATCTACGAAAGAGGATTAAAGGGAAAAAGATCTACGGCATAGATAGAATTTGCTGTGGGAAGATGCGCGGGGAAGGATAAATCGGGAGTGAGAGGAAAGTTTAAGGCTTGGCATAAATCGACAATGAAGATTGACGATGGAAAAGATCAACGATGAAGATGTGGTCCCCTAGGAGAACATGCGCGCCAGATGATCAGTTGGAGATCAACGGAATTGTTAAAGATCATCATTGATTAACGGTCAAGATTGCAGGTGGTTGAGATCAGCGGCTGTTAGTTGATCCGCCTGGAGAAGTTACATTCTATTTTAAAAAGAAAAGGAGCAACAAAAATTAAAGGTGTAGATTAAACAAGAGATGAGATCAACGGTAGGAAATGAGGGCCTAGTAGATCTACGATGACTAGAGGGTCCGCTAAGGGAAAGTGCAAGGAGGATAGACAACAGGTTATGCATCGGAATAAGGGAAGGATAAGATTAACAAGTGATCCAGACCGATGGTTTAAAAGAGAGGTGGATTGAATCTACGGACAGAGAAGGATCTGCCCTTGTGACGTGCATGGAGATTAACAGAGAATTCCACTAATGGAAAATTAAACTGCTTCCATAGATCCAAAACCATTATGTTAAGAATATTATAAAAGGCAAAGGCACGTGTTCAAGGATTATTTGTTTTTTATGCATTGGGAGAAAGAAACCTTTTTTCGCGTGGACAAAGCCAAGTCAAATAACTAGCCTTCCAGTCGTCGCTTTGCTAGGTAGGCCATGTTTTTACCCGCCTACTAGTATTTAAACATGGATAGTGGAGGAGAAGATGAGGCTCAAGCCCTAGAGTTTCATAAAATAGATGAAGTCTTTGAAGATAGAGATGGCGGAATATTTGATACTATTTTGTCTTTCTGCCCTATTCACCAACTGAAAACCAAGTTGGATGCTTTTAAAGACCAGGGCACTAACTTACATAGCATTTTCCAGTCCCATCTATATTATTTCTGTCCAGAGCAAACCCTAAATTTCCCAGACTTTATTGACTGGTGTGCGTCTAATTACTCCTCCTCTGAGAGGGTAATAATGGATTTAGCTAAAACCAAGATCATATGCCCTATTAATGCCCTTGTCGTTCGAGATTCACTCACAGTTCCTCCTTCATTTACCCTAAACCAAGAAGATTTTAACGAAGAAGACCTGATCCAGTCCTTCAGACATGCAAACCTTGAGCAAAAACAACCATTTTTCTCCAAGTGTTTAAGATCTGATGTGTCCCTTGCCAATCAACCCTTCCCCTTGAATGTTAACATGTTCAATGAAGAAACAAAGCTGATTGTTTCAATGTTGAATCAGTTTTTAGGTTTAGACACAGATAGATATGTTCATGAGTTATTGATGAGTCTTTTATTCAAAATCAGCATGAGTCAGTCTCGGTCTCAGTCTCCCCAACCTTCTTTCCTTAAATTTGATGAATTCCTAGCTAAAAGCATTCACTCTCAGATTTCCACAATACCAGACACTTCAGATTTCAATCATATTTTATCAAAATGTTCTTTTTTTTCAATGAAGAAAACCTACATCTCCCAGAAATGGTGCTTACAACAGAAATTAAGAGTGACTTTTTCAAATACATGAACCTGTTGATGGCAGAGGTTTACAAAGTATTCTTTTAGAACATGTTACCTAGAGTGTTACCACAGATGCAAGAGGCTTTACAGTTTGCTCTCAACGAGAAAATAGGGGACTAGTTCCTATTAGAAGAACACACTATCATCAGAGTGTATGGTCTTACTCATGAACTATATATTTTGCTTGTATTTCTTACTCTTAGAGTGTTTGCTTTAGAGCTTGTAAGACATAAATTGATAGTAGAAAATGAACACTTCATCAGTTTCAAAAAGGCTTCAGAGATAAAATTTCCATGGGTAATTGGGCCCTTTATGATTAAAAGTAAAGTTGCACTCCATGTAGTTGAAAGCTTGCTACAAGAGATGGATTTTAAGAAAGACTTTGTTGTTAATTATGATCCACAACATGTTATCTCGCAATGAAGGCAAATGAATAAAAACAATGATTTTGAGCACCAGGTGGTAGAAGGATTGGCTGAAAGAGTCAATTGGCTGGATTATCCTTCACCAATGAAGAATGCAAAAGTTTCACATGAAAATTCATTGGATGTGATAAAAGCAATAGAGGTAGTCACTCCCATTGCAACCAATTTAGAGGTAATAGGTAAAAGAACATTTTCAGATGTCATGGAAACAAAAGAAGAAAGCTCAGAAACAACTAAAAGACAGAAGATTGAAGCCGAGGGACAACTGGTAGATGTAGTTAAAATTGAAAGTAAGAAAAAACAGGTAAAGGTCAAAGGCCCAATCTTTGAAGTACAACAATATGAATAAACAGGTAAAGGTCAAAGGCCCAATCTTTGAAGTACAACAATATGAATTTTCAGAGGTTCCTGAAGCATCAACTGATAAATTTAAATCTAGAGCTAACCTATATGACAAGTACAAGGATGATAGGGAGATATCTTTGAATGAATCTTCAAAATTATACTCAGATGTCATAAAGATATCCAGTAGAGAGGTCTCACTAGTAACTGTCAAAGATCATGCTAAGAATACTCTAAATTTAGTAGTTGCCACTAAGAACATGATAACAGAGATGAGGCTGAACCGAAAGGATATCCCAGTGCCTGACATGATCCACTTGCACAAGCAAACTGGGGAGGTGATTTACAGTGATTTAAGGAAAGTCGCCTTGAAGGTTTCCAAATTACAATCTACATAGGTCAAGATAGAAAATCAACTAAGGCAAGAGAAGGTGGAGAATAAGGTACACCAACAACAGATAAAGAAACTTCAAGGAGATTTGTTGGCTATAGATAATGAAGCAAACAAAGGGGAGGTCACATAGAAGATCCTTACAGAGAAGGAGAATACAATTCATTTACTGAAGAAGAAGTTGGAAATCCCTGCCATGCGGTTAATTCAGGCTTCTGAATTGACAGAATTGGAAAAAGAAAAAGAGTTGTTAGCTAAAGAATTGAGTGATAGTAAGGAAAAGCTATTGAAGCTTGTTGAGGAAAAGAATGCGAAAAAGAGAAAAATATTTTAAATGAGAAACAATTTGTTTTAGAAAAAGAGAAGGAGGATAAGAGTAAAGAATATGAGGTACAGATAATTCATCTTATTGCACAAACAAGTATAGAATCCATTGTGCAAGCTATGTCCCAAGTAAGTCTGAGGGACTTGGAAATTGTTGGTTTGAAAAGCCAAAATAAAAATTTAGCTGATGCAGTTTTGAAGAAAGAAGAAAGAAAAATGCTGAAGAACAAATATAAAGAACTGTTGGATAAAAATGATGAACTGGTAAAGCAATTATTTGGGCAATCGCCAATGCAGAGAGCAAGACATCTCATTCGGGACATGATCATTGCTGAAGCTGTTAAGCTCAAACCTTATTTGAACTATATTATGGGAAAAGAGATGGTTATAGATGCTGCTAGATAGAGTTGTACTGCAGTAAAGGAAGGCTTGAATAAAAAACCAATAAACACGACCAACAATACAATTAATTTTCTAAATATGCCAGAAGAAGATTGAAGGACCATGGGAATAAAAGCCAGAATTACAGTGATCACTTGGGCTAGGAAGGTAGTGGGAAAGCATCAACACATAGAAACTGTGCAAGCAAAGATTGACATAATGCAAAATCAGGTCAAGATTTTCAAAGGTTCATTTGTGTCACTTTTTCAGAAAGGTTTCCCTTCCTTTTGGGAAGAAGATGGTAAACTCTTGTCTCAGGTAGAATATCAGGCTTTGTTGGTCAAATGCAGATTGGATCACAAGAAATTTGAAGATATGAACCAATCTATGTCACAGGGAAAACTGTGGTTTGTTGAATTTTAGCATTAGCATGAGTTCTTTTAAAATTTTGCAGACTGTAAGATAACAATAAACAAGAGCAATAAAACATCAACACATCACACACATTGAACACAAGAATTTTTAACGGGGAAACCTTTAAAGGACAAAAACCCCAAAAGCATTAGTAATTCATCTCTTGAATGAGATGACTGAGTCTTCAATAATTTTCAAACCCTAATTGATTTGAATCACTGATCCACAAAAAATGAATTTTACAACAAAATCCAAATTAAGGATTTCTGCCCTAATTCCTCCTACTGCCCAGAAATCCTAGATATGTTTCCCGGATAAAATTATTGCTGCTCGGAGCTACCCAGATATGTAGCTACCTGCCCAAACTACCTGAATAAGTACTTTTCTTCCCGGAGTATGCATGAATTGTTGCTGCTTCCCAGAATTTGTTTCTTCCTGCCCGGAAGCCTACGCAAGCCACTGCTGCTGCCTAGAACCTTGGCTGATCCCTTTTGTTGCCTACTCGAAGTACGTAGAAGGCAAACTATAGCTGCCCAGGACTAGTGGCAAATGCCCGAGGGTGTTAGCAAGCTTCCCAAGCCCCCTGGATAGGAGAGGGTAGCCCGTGAAGATGTTCAGGCAGTCTGATAAGGCTGCCTGTGAAGGATCTGAGCCTGCCCGAGGTAGGATGATGTTTCCTGTGAAGAAATGTTGCAGATGTCGTGAGGGTTTAGTGATGCCCTAACTTGTGAAGAGGAAGAAGATGTTGTTGCTGATCATCGTGGATGAAACCCTAGTTTAGGGTTTGATTGTAATAAGAGTGGATGCCTTAGCTAGAAACCTCCATGCTAGGGCATAACCACAACAATTGTTCTTCTCCTCAACACCAGCGAAAATCTTCCATTGAGCAGAGTTGGATGATGAGCAAGTGTGTGTAATAATGAAATGGATTGATCTTCTTTTATAGCCTTTGAATCACCTGGATGTGGACCAAAACTCAAAAGAACAAAATAATAATATTTTATCCTTTTATCTTTTTTACTTTTACCCTTAGTGGTACTAAAGGTCTTTTTGCACTTTCAGTTTGACTCCTTAGTGGTCAAAGGGTCCTTATGTATTTTTGACTTTTACCTTTAGCCTTCTTCAAGTGCCCTGTGGTCAAAACAAGTGTTCAAGGTGGACCTTCATTCCCACTCAATGTACATCATCATAAATAGAGAGAATTACTAATGCTTTTATCTCACAGTCCATGTGCCACCAAGATCGGGTACTAGGTGTCTTAACCAAGGGTAGCTAAGCCTTGGAGAAGATCACAAATCCCACAGATAGAGGGTAGGAGTGCCTCACATGCCCAGACCCGGTTTAGGACTTATAGTGATATCCTGGTAACAGACCAGGTGCCTCAACCTTAGGCTACATAATTTGACCCAAGGTCAAATACTTGGTAACAGACCAAGCGCCTCTATTCCCCCAGAGAATGGTCCTCGGCCCTAGGCTGAGTCCCCCAGTACTAGACTGGTTCATCTTCTTGGTAACTGAATCGGTGCCTCCATTCAAAGAATGGCCACTCAGCTCTAGGTTGAGTCCCCCAGTGCTAGACTAGTTCCACATCCTGGTCCTTGGCCAGATATCCCCATTCAACAGAATGGCTACTCAACTTAAGGTTGAGTTCCCCCAGTGTTGGACTGGTTCCACATCTTGGTCCTTGACCAGATGTCCGCATTCAACAGAACGGCTACTCAACTCAAGGTTGAGTTTCCCCAGTGCTGGACTGGTTCCACATCTTGGTCCTTGACCAAATGTCCCCATTCTCCTAAGAGAATGGCTCTTAATGCTGCTAAAGAAAAATCAACACTACCTCTCAGTGAGAGAGGTATTCTCTGCCATGCCAATATTGTCACGAAAGTACACGAACTTTGTCATTGTCAGAGGCTTGGTCAGGATATCTGCGATCTGTTCATCTATACGAATGTAGTGCAACTTCAGAGTGCCTCTCTATACTAGGTCTCTGATGAAATGATACTTCATTTTAATGTGTTTCGATCTATCATGAAACATTGGATTCTCTGAAATCTTAATGCAACTCTGATTATCGCAATGAATGATTGTTGAGTCAATCTTTCCACCAAACATATCAATCAGTAGTTTCCTAAGCCAAACTGCTTCCTTGTCGGTATCACTTGCAACAATATACTTAGCTTCAGTTGTACTCTGAGCTATGGAACCCTATTTCCTGCTAGACCAAGAGATCATTGCAGATCCCATACTAAAGAAGTAACCTGAGGTGCTTTTTTGGTCTACTGCACTGCCAACTCAATCTGAGTCAGCATATCCTACTAACAATACTCCACTACTGGAAGTATACCTGAGCCCATAAGTGATAGTACCTCGCACATATCTGAGTACATGTATGGCGGCTACCCAATGTATGTGCTTCAGATCGGACATGAACTGATTGAAGGCATTCATTGTGTAACATATATCTGGTCTCGTGTGTATAAGATACATAAGGATCCAATGAGTTGTCAATATAGAATAGAGTCCACATCTTGTGAATTGGTGGTTGAATCTCACAACTTTGTCAAGTTGGTAGTCATGGGCACACTCATGGACTTGCAGTGCTGCATCCCAAATCTCTGAAAGATGTCCACTGCATACTTCCCTTGAGTCAGGAAGATCTCGCCCAGCTTTTGCCAGACCTCTAAGCTAAGAAAATAATGCATAAGACCAAGATCCTTCATTTCAAATTCAGAGGTGAGCTCCCTCTTACACTGTGCTATCATTTGTTCCTCACCTGTAAGGAACAAGTCATCCACAATAGGACAAGGATCAAGATATGATTATGAACAACCTTAAAATGCAAATTGGAGTCAGTAGTACGTTTGGAAAACACCAAGTTGTGGAGGAATCCATCCATCCTTGCATACTAGAGGCTCGGAGTTGGTTTGAGTCTATACAAGGCTTTCTTCAGTTTACACACATGATTCTTATTCCCATGAGTCACAAAGCCTTCAGGTTGTTCAATGTAGACTTCCTCATCAATCTTTCCATTGAGGAAGGTTGTTTTTACATCCATATGATGTAACTTACATCCGAATACTGGAGCAAGAGAAATGATGGTTTTGATAGTAGTATACCTAGCGACAGGAGCAAAAGTCTCATCATAGTCTATGCCTTCTTTTTTAGTAAAGCCACGAGCTACAAATCTGGCTTTGTACTTCTCAATGTTGCCATCAGCAGCATGCTTGATTTTGTAAAGCCATCTAGATGTTACCTTTGAATTTCCTATCGGTCTGGGAACAACTTCCCACACATCATTATTCATGATTGAACTGTACTCTTCAATCATGGCATCAATCCATATTTGTTGACGTGCTGCTTCTTTGTAAGTGGAAGGTTCAACACCGATGATTTGGCTCATAAGACCTGAGTACTTTTGTGGCCTTATACTTTCTCTGAAATTTCTGGGAGGAGCTTTATGCTTCTCAGCTTCTTGTATCGTTTCTTGATACCAGGCAAGTCTCCTTTTGGAAGGAGGAACTTCAAGTAGTTCTTCTAGTGGACTTTCAGTTTCCTCAGGTACATTCGGAATTTGATTCTCAAATTCCTCTTTCTCCCTCTGAACCTCTGAATCTGGGATCTCAGAAGGAGGTCCTTCATCTTCCTTTGAAATTTCTTGTGTTTGACGAAACACAACTTCCTCATGGAAAATCACATCTCTATTGACGTCAATGTACCTCTGTCTAGGGACATAGATGCGGTAGGCCTTCGAGCTGTCATTGTAATCGATAAATATGCCTTTCTTTTCGGAAGGCTCTAACTTAGCCTCTTTTCTTTTGGCACATGAATGTAAACTGGAGTGCCAAAAATCCTCATGTGGTCAACTGCAGGTTTCTTGCTAGTGAAGACTTCCTCCGAAGTCTTCTCCCCCAAGATAGCATGAGGGCTTTTGTTTTGGATGTATACAACAGTACATGCAACTTCAGCCCACAAAGATAAAGGAAGATCAAGATCGGTAAGCATGGCTTTAGCAGCTACACAGATAGTTATGTTCTTCCTTTTTGCAACTCCATTCTGTTGAGGTTTGTAAGGTACAGTCATCTCTTTCTTGATTCCTGCTTCTCGGCAAAATTCATCAAACTCATTAGATTCATACTCACCTCCATTATCTGACTTCAAGATACAGATGTGTCTGCTTGTCTGATTTTCAGTCAGATCATTGAACTCTTTGAACCTGTCAAAAGTTTCACTTTTGGCATTAAGGAAGTAAATCCGTGAATTCCGAGAATGATAATTTATGAATAAGACATAATACTGGCACCCACTCAAGGAGGGTGAAAACATGGGCCCACAAATGTCAGAGTGAATCAAATCCAATATTCTTTTAGATCTATTCTTGCTTTTGGAGAAGGATTTCTTAGCGTTCTTACCTAGAGCACAACCTTTGCAAATTCCATCATGTTTGGGAGAAACCTCTAGCATACTCGTCACCATCTTTTGTAGGCCTGGAAGAGCGGTATAGTGGAGTTGCCAAACCTTTGATGCCACGGCTCACATGGATGAATTGTGTGGTGAACCAAAGCATGAGTGGAATTTCTGGAAGCCTTATAAAGACCTCCCTCTCGAACCCCAATATGTACAGCTGAGCTTAGTTTCTCATTCTTTGCCCATAGTAGGACTTTCTTGACCATGAAGATGACTCTGTAGCCCTTGTCCTCTAAACCGGCAACGGAGAGGAGGTTCTTCTTTAAACCAGGAACATATAAGACATCATCAATATGTAAAACCGTACTTGAATCCAATTGAAGTGTGGTTGACCCATCTCCTTCAATTTTGTAAGTGGGGTCATCTCCAAGTTCCACTTGAGTAGTGAACTTCTTCTTTCTGTAACTGGTGAGTGCTCCACGATTACCTGCCATATGTCTGGAGTCACCACTGTCCACTAACCAAGAGTTAGCACTGTCGGTGATGGATCCAGAAAGGGCAGAGATCAGTTAGTATTCTCTTCTAGGCTCCTCTTTTTTGGTAGTCTTGGTGTTCTTCCTAGGTTCTTCTTCTTCTGTAGCAGAAGCTTGGAATCTTCTTTTGAATTTCCTCTTGGGCTGCCTGCAATTCTTTGCAAAGTGCCCAAACTTGTGACAATTATAGCATTCCACTTTTGAAATATCAATGTGCTTACCTTGTGGTTTCTTTCCCTTCTTTTGTTGAGGGGAGGGCTTCTTGAACTTCTTTGTCTTAGTTGTAAGGGCAAGGTTTCCTTAATGCTAGTTGCCTTGCCTGAAACTCTTCCTTCTTCTTCCAAGCAATCATGCGAAAGCCTCTCAAAGTTTGGCTGATTTTCACATCCACTTACTGATGCCATAAACGTTTCCCAAGAGTTTGGGAGACCATCGACTACAATCTGCACAAGGTCATTGTCATCTACAACAATACCAATAGCAGTAAGTTGGTCTCTTATCTGTGCAATCTTTGTGAAGAAGGGTCCAACTCCTTCATCATTGTTCATCTTCAGTGTCCGAAGCCTTTTCTTCAAAACTCTCTTTTGACTGGGACCCTTCTTTTCATATAGGTTCGTCAAGGTGTCAAAGCATTCTTTGGTAGTCTTCAATGATGTGATGTTGGGCATCAAGGATTCTTTGATAGAATCATAGATGATCCTTCTATCCTTAGCTTGCTTCTTCTTGTAAGCAATTCTGTCAACATTAGATGTTGGCTCTTCTATGGTGTTGAACACCAATTCATCAAGATCATTTTCCTCCAGGATGGTTGTGAGCCTAGCCTTCCAAGAATTGTAGTTAGCTAAACCTTCAATCTTTTCTTCTAGTCTGAAGATGTTGGTAGCCATCTCTGCTACTAGTTAGTTGTCCAAGTATGCAAAATATCCCAAGGTCTAGGAAGACAGTAGTAATATGCCTCTTACGGGGTCTTCACATGCTAAGCTCTAATACCATGTTGAATTTTAGCTTTAGCATGAATTCTTTTAAAATTTTGTAGTGTAAGATAACAATAGACAAGTGTAGTAAAACACCAACAACATCACACACATTGAGCACAAAAGTTTTTCACGGGGAAACCTTTAAAGGACAAAAACCCCAAAAGCATTAGCAATTCATCTCTTGAATGAGATAACCAAGTCTTCAATAATTTTCAAACCCTAATTGGTTTGAATCATTGATCCACAAAAAATGAATTTTACAACAAAATCCAAATTAGGGTTTTCTGCCCTAATTCCTCCTGCTGCCCAGAAATCCCAGATCTGCTGCCTAGATAAAATGCTTGCTGCCCGGAGCTACCCGAATTTGTAACTTCCTGCCCAAATGACCTGAATCTATACTTGTCTGCTCGAAGTTTGCACGAGTTGCTGCTACTTCCTAGAACCCGTTTCTTCTTGCCCGGAAGCCTACCCGAGCTACTGCTGCCCCAAACCTAGCCAGAACCCTTCTGCTGCCTACCCAAAGTCTGTAGAAGGCAGACTGTAGCTGCCCGGGACTGGTTGCAGCTGCCCGAGGGTGTTGGCAAGCTACCCAAGCCCTGCTTAGGGCTTGTTGTAGGTGATTTGAAAGCCGGAGAGGAGAGGGTATCCCATGAAGATGTTCAGGCAATCTAATAACGCTGCTCGTGAAGGATCTGAGGCTGCCCGAGGTAGGTTGATGTTTCTCGTGAAGAAATGTTGCAGGTGTCATGAGGGCTTGGTGATGCCCTAACTTGTGAAGAGGAAGAAGATGTTGTTGCTGATCACTGTGGGTGAAACCCTAGTTTAGGTTTGACTGTAATAAGAGTGGATTCCCTAGCTAGAAACCTCCATGCTAGGGCATAACCACAACAATTGTTCTTCTCCCCAACACTAGCGAAAATATTCCTTTGAGCAATGTTGGATGATGGGCAAGTCTATTTAATAATGAAATGGATTGATCTTCTTTTATAGCCTTTGAATCACCTGGATGTGGACCAAAACTCAAAAGAACAAAATAATAATATTTTAATCTTTTTAACTTTTACCTTTAGTGGTAATAAAGGTCTTTTTGCACTTTCACTTTGACTACTTTGTGGTCAAAGGATCTTTATGTATTTTTTACTTTTACCTTTAGCCTTCTTCAAGTGCCCTGTGGTTAAAACAAGTGATCATGGTGGTCCTTCATCCCCGCTCAAAGTACATCATCATAAATAGAGAGAATTACTAATGCTTTTATCTCACACTCCATGTGCCACCAATATCAGGTTACTAGGTGTCTTAACCAAGGGTAGCTAAGCCTTGGAGAATATAAAAAATCCCATAGGTCGAGGGTAGGAGTGCCTCACATGCGCAGACCCGATCTAGGACTTATAGTGATATCCTGGTAACAGACCAGGTGCCTTGGCCATAGGCTGCATAATTTGACCCAAGGTCAAATACTTGGTAATAGACTAAGCGCCTCCATTCTCTCGGAGAATAGCCCTCAACCCTAGGATGAGTCCCCCAATACTAGATTGGTTCATATTCCTGGTAACTGACCAGGTGCCTCCATTCAAAGAATGGCCACTCAACTCTAGGCTAAATCCCCCAATGCTAGATTGGTTCTACATCCTGGTCATTGACCAGATGTTCCCAATTTAACATAATGGCTACTCAACTCAAGGTTGAGTTCCCCCGATGTTGGACTAGCTCCACATCTTGGTCCTTTACCAGATGTCCCCATTCAACAAAATGGCTACTCAACTCAAGGTTGAGTTCCCCCAATGCTGGACTAGTTCCACATCTTGGTCCTTGACCAGATGTCCCCATTCTCCTAAGAGAATGGCTCTCGATATTGGTCAGGAAAAATCAACATGGTTGACAAATTGGCAATAGATTTTGAGATGATTAACACTTTTAGAACAATTTGTTCCCAGCTGCCATCCATTTCATACGTGGATCGTGTGGAATTGAGAGTGTTAGCGAAAGAAATGGCTATTATAAAGTTGCCATCTGTGGACCAGTGGAAGATAATTGAGAAGTTTGGTAGAACAAGATACAAATTGCATCAATAAAGAAATTCATGAGATTTTGAAGACAAATTTATTTTGAAAAATGTAATAGATTTATGAGTAGTCTGTTTGTTATGAGTTAAATGACAAGTGTAATAAGACGGTTATTTTTGCCTATTTTTAGCATAGAAACAGTGATTGGCTCAAGGAACATTTTGATGTATTTAAGCAACTTTTTACAATGTATTGAGGGTTGAACCTGTGAGCAAGATTCGATTATTGTAAGATAGTTTTAAAGATTAATAAAGATCTCAGAGCCAAGCAGGTTTTCTGCAGAGATTGTTGTGTTATTTAGTTTGAAGTTTGTATTCTCTCTCTTTATGTGAATGTGTTTCCAGTTTACTTTTCCATTATGTTATATTTTCATGCTTGAATGAATGTATATTGGGTTAGAATTCATAATCTTATGATCTGATCATTTACTTTCAAACATTCACAAACTTTTTCCACTAAAGTTAACATTGGATTCATTTTGAGATGCCCATGTTAATGGATTGTTTCTTCAATCTTTATTATCACTAGAAAACTAACATTTTGAATGTAAAAGAGTAGCTACCCTGCCTATGTTAAAAACTCCATTGCATAGCACTGTCATTGATTGTTTTTCATATTTTATTCCATGCCCAATGACTATCTATTTTAGCCATTGTGATTATTAAAATTTCTTTCTTTCAAATATATCTAGCCTTTGTGTTATTTATTGAGAGATCCCTCTTTGGAAGGAAAGAAGCCAACTTTCCTCCTAAAGATTGGTTTTGTGGTTACCTTGGGATTATCGTTTCACAACCGATGGTAAATTCTGAGTGATAACATTTTGGTGCCGTTGCCGGGGAACGAGAGTTCAAATTTGCCTTGGGAAGAACGATAGTGTTATTCAAGAAGACAAGATTTTTGTGGGCAAACAGATGATCTTGCTTTCAAAGTTGGTTATGTTTTTTCCCTGGCAACTCCACATTAATTTTCAAGAAGGTACTCCAAAGACGACATCCTGGCTTTTAGGAGAGAGCACACAGGAGTCTAATTAGGAAAAGAAAAGGAAAAGAACAGGAAGGTACTTCTCAAATTGAAAGATCATTTTCTCAAAAAAAAGAAGAATTTCTTAGGTTTCAAGATTTTGATTTGGAATCAAAGTTTGACCAGACTCTTTTAAGGTAAACAAGTTGAAACTAATCCGAACAGACTTCATTCATATCTTTTAGATTCATTGTGGCAAAATCTCGATAACACTGTAAAAACAGAAGAACGAAACTTAACAATACAAACTTCTGAACCTCAAATTCCTAATATTGTTCAAAGTCCTCATGTTATTCAAAACCCTCCTAGAGCCATGGCTGCTAGGTTTGCTCCACTTGCCTTGCCTGTTGTTTTACATGACCTACCATAGAACTACTCACAGAGAATTTTATTATTTTATGGGGAATGAAATTTCACAGCGAGACATCATATGGATAGGTTTGATGATTTCATTGATTTAGAAGAGGTGGCCTATGATGATGTCAAAATGAGATTGTTTGCACAAAGTTTATCTGGGGAAGCTAAAATGTGGTTTAAAGATCTCCCCACGAGATCTATTGCTACTTTTGAGGCTTTCTAAACTCTTTTCCGGGATAGGTGGGAAGATAAAAAGAGTCCTCTGCAGGTTTTATCCCAATACAATAATTTAAAGAAGGGCAATTTTGAGTCGGTACATGAATTTTCTAGTAGATTTATGAGGGTTTATAATTCAATACCAGCTGACATTAAACCCCTTGTAGGAGCTTCTAAATTACATTATGTTGATGCATTTGACAATGACTTTGCCTTGTTATTGAGAAAGAGGAATTTTGCTAATTTCCCTGCCATGTTTAAAGATGCTCTTGAGGTAGAAGCTAATCTGATGACTTTTGGAAAAATGAAACAAAGAGTGGAGGTAGATAGGAGAAAAACTAGGGAAGAAAACCAACCCTCCACTTCCTCCTCAACTGATGCTAAATTTGATATAATGATGAAGACCATGGAGAGGTTAATGGATAGATTAGCATTGGATAATAGGCCTCCAAACAAGGATCAACTTGAGCCACAAATCATGAATCCCAATTTTTGAAGGCCTCCTCCTCCTCCTCAGATTAGACAGAGAGATCAAAGGAATCCAAGGAATGTTGAGGATCAACATATAAGACCATCATTTCCGGAAAACTTTGTGAATGATGAAGAAGATAATAATCCGCTAGATAATCATATTCACCATTTTGATGATCTAGATTTTGAAATTGATCTTACACAAGAGGAACATCGCTTAGGAAGATGATTGTAATGCCCTTGAATTAGAAGCATAACAATACCAAGGAGGGCATTAGAATGCTATAAATGATTTTTCAGAAGAAGAAAAAAAAAATAAATTGAATTTGAGAAGTAGAGATGTAATTATAAATAAAGGAAGACCTTCTTCAAATCATCCTTCTAGTAGTGAACAAAATGTAGAAAAAAATGTTCAAAAGATTCCAGAGAATAAAAAAGAGGCATTAAAAGAAAATAAAAAGAAATGTCAATTGAAAGTGACAGAACAATTTCCTCCATCAGTTTACAGAATGAGATTACAATTTTCTTTGATGCTTTTGAGCACACTATACCTGGAGTATTGTTGCAAAAGAATTATTATAATGCAAAGCATCCCATTGCTTTCTTTAGCAAGATATTGAGAGATGGAGAATTAAAATATGATATTATGGAAAAACAAGCTTATGCATTGGTCAAGTTTTTGAAAGATTTTATGGTATATATTTTACATTCTCATATCATTGCTAATGTGCCCAGCAATGTGGTGAAAAACATTCTTACTCAGCCTGATCTAGAGGGAAAAAGAGCAAAATGGATAGCAGTCTTGTTGGAATATGATTTGGAAATTAAGCCTACAAAGTTGGTGAAAGGACAGGGATTAGCTAGGTTGACGACAGATTCAAATTGTGAATCCTTACAATTGAATTTCTTGTATAATTACTCAAATCAGTTGGATTCGGGATTACAAGTAATCACAGATTTCACTTTATCTCTTTGGTATAATGACATTGTGTATGTTTTGTAGAATTTACAGGGACCTCCTGGATTAAGTAAGACTAGAGCTAGGTAATGAAGTTAAAGGCTGCAAAATTTGGCATTATGAAGCAATATTTATATTGGAAAGACCCGGGGGGTAAATTGTTGAATTGTTTACTAGAGAATGAAGCCTAACAAACTATGAAGGAATTTCACCAAGGAGTGTGCGGAGGGCATCATTCTTGGAAAGTGACTTCTATTAAAATTTTGAGGGTTGGTTTCTATTGGCCTACCATGTTTTCTGATGTTTATGAAGATATCACAACTTGTCATCAATGTCAAATATTTGATGGGAAGAGGAAGTTAGAGCCATTACCACTTCATCCTATTTCAGTAGAAGCACATTTTCAACAGCGGGGGTTAGATTTCATTGGAGAAATTAACCCAAATTCTTTCGGTCAACATAAATGGATCCTGACAACAACTAATTACTTTACCAAATAGATAGAAGTTGTACCTACTAGGAGGTCTACCGATGCTGTAATTATGGATTTTTTGGAAAATAATATTTTGTCAAGGTTTGGATGTCCCAGGAGACTTGTAACTGATAATGCACAAGCTTTCAAGTCTAAGAAAAATGATCAGCTTTGGTCACAAATATCATATCAGCTTAAATCATTCTACTGCATATTATCCTCAAGGGAATGGGCTTGCATAGTCTTCAAATACAAGTTTAGTAAGGATAATCAATAAGTTATTGGAGGAGAACAAGAGAGTCTGGCACACAAAATTGAAGTATGTTTTATGGGCAAATAGAATAATCACTAAAAGAGGTATTGGTATGTCACCCTTTCAATTGGTATATGGAGCAGAGGTGGTATTTCCAGTGTCTTTAGGTTTTCCTGTGATGAAGCTACTACAAGAACGGGAGGGGGGACCAAATCACATGTAGAGGAGGATAAATCAAATCATTGAATTAAATGAGGTGAGGGAAAATCTTATGATAAAGTGCAGGTATACCAGGAGAAAATGAAGAAGACCTTCGACAGAAGAGTTAAAGAAGAACAATTTCAGGTTGATGATCTACTTTTAAAGTGGGATGCAAGGAAGGAAGACAAACATGGGAAGTTTGATCATTTGTGGAAAGGGCCATATATCATTGTTGCTTTTAGAGGAGACAATTCTTTTATTATGCAACATCAAAATGGGGTTCAACTTAAAGGAGGCCATGTTAATAGAAGAATTCTGAAGCATTACTTGTCTCGAGGAGGAAGGTAATTTTGTATAATTAGTTGCGTATATTTATTTAATTGAAAGATCAGTATAGATAGAAAACTGAAGGATTTGAAGCTCGGAGAGCGGGGGTGATTTTAAGAACCCCTCTTAGATTTATATGTATAAAAAATGGGTGAATCTTCCTGATATATAGGAAAATTTGAAGGTGATTTTATCAATATTATAATATGTATATATAAATGTTTCGATGAATCTTTCATTTTATTATATAATGTTGCAAAATCTTGGTAAATCTTTCACTAAATTATAATATATTGTAAAATCTTGGCGAACATTTCACTACATTATAAAAAATTGTAAAAACTGGCGAATCTTTCACTAATTTATAAAATATTGTAAAAAATTGGTGAATCTTTTGTCAAGATTCAATATCTCTTTCACTTTTCCTTCTAATAGGTTTCTCTTCATATTATTTCAATTCTTTTTGACACTATTTCTCATACAATCACCCAAATCAACCAATGCTAAATTGAACAACCTAATTGTTGAAATTGTTATGTAATTGCTTTCTCACTAAATCATCCGAATTCGAATTGCTAATTCAATCTTCAAGAATAATTACTACTAATTCAATCTTCAAGAACAAATCACTCCTTATGGAAAAATTAAATCACTATAGCAAGAATAGAAATATAGAGATGTTTATAAAGATAAAGCATATATATTATTTTTGCAGGAAGTTAAATCCTAGATTACTTTTGTAAGAAGTTAAATCGAATCACCACTCACGAAAGAATGAAAGATCTGTTCTATGTTGTTGACACAACATCCAATCTCCATAATTCTCAATTCTACTTGATCATGAACTACAACCACATATTCATCTAGATTTGTTTCAGCAGTAATTAATCATAACGAATTCAACTTGTGATATAAATTCAATAAGAAATTAAAAAAAAATCAACACTTCTAATTATCAAGAAATCAATTGCATACCCTAAGAGAGATCACACATGCCGAGTAATCAACTGTTTCAACAATGCAAGATTCACACACTTTAATTAAGTAACTTTTTCATCAACGTATTAATGCTACATATGACTAATTGATCCATCAAAACACTACTCGCATAATCCACGTACATGTATTGTATCAACAAATTATCACACCAAAAGAATTATGAAATTCTATAGCTATTCAAACTGGGTGAGCTCGGTGACAAGGTAGGCCCTTGCTTCGTAACAGAGCTGCCTTAGAAAAAACTAATGTTGCAGATGGTGGGCCCTTTCCTACTGTTTCAACAATGTATTTAATGCTACATGAAGGTCTTTTCTCTACCCACATTGGAAATGTATTTCCTTAATATTAAGCTAGAGAAATGATTGGTTGTTGCACTTTTGATGGCTTCTCTATGAAAGTTTTTAATATTTCTATGACCTACTATAAGCCAAGTCATTCTCAATGTCAACTGCCCTTCTTCTTTCTCCTCATGAAAAATCCACTCCTAGTCCCTTGAAGCTAGTTGTTTCTCTATAATAAAATAGTTTGATATTCCTTCTCTTAATTTAGTATTTTTCTTTAACTTTTTCTCCTCTTTGTCACTAGTCAAATATCAATAAATATTATTTTCAATCTGAAATGTAACTTAACTAAAGGACACAACTTGGACATCTAAAAAAAAGGTTTCAAGAAACTAAAATGTCATAGGAAAAATTTTCAGGCATTTCCAAGAAATTTCTACTGTATTTCCACTTTGTAAAAGTTTCCTTGTATGTTTCAAGGAAATGGAGAGGTTGTGTTTCTAGTAACATAGATTTTCATTACTCTAGGAACCATGACAAGTTCATATTTACTAAACATATTGTTTGCTTTCTTAAACATTTGCTTAGATGATAATATTTGTCAGTTGTTGCAATTTATTTCCGAAAATCCATTAGTTCATTTGGAGGATAATCACTGACGTATCCTCATTGAAACATGTGAGAATATTAGTTGAGAACAACAATATAAGAGGTTTGAAAATGAAGAGGCATCTTCTCAATTGTGCAAGTCACTAACTCTATAAGATGTATGAAGGAAAATGAGAACTCTTCACATTTTCATTGTTCATTAAAATGCTTACTTTATTTTAGCATCCCTATGAGAATCAAAATCACCAATGATGTTGTTAGAGGTGTAAATAGTACTGAAGAGTGATCTTTTTTCTTACACTTGTGGATGGGTCTTCTTCAATTACTTTAGCTATGGAAGGAAAATGAAGGGGCATCTATTTTCAACCATACCACTCAGTGATCCTAGATGTGATGCAAATATAGCTTGAAATCATTAATTGTGGATTGTTTTGTTTGACCATTACAAATGTCAAATTGCTAACATGTGCATTTTACTTATATCCTTCAAAACTGTCTAACCCAAAACAACACCTCATACTTTACTAAGTTTTTTTTAGGAGACAACAAAATATTTTGTTCCTTGGTCGAGGTTGGCCAATCTACATCTCTTCTTGTATAAAAGTAGGAACTAGAAACCTCATAAAGATGAGATTTCTTACCTTTATAATTTGCAATAGAAATCGTAGAATAAGCTCCACCATCCACTTCCATGTTTTCCCCCATGGGATCACCCACAACCATGTCTCCAGTAGGTCAATCAATTCCCCTCGGATTACAATTTACTCCTTGTGCCAAGGATCGATTTGAAGCTAGGTGCAAAGAAATGGTAACAAGAACATGGTCTTCACCCTTTGCACCCTTATAGGCTTAATGCTTATGTGTCCCTCCATTTTGATGTTTCCAACCTGATAAAACTCATGACCAAGAGACTTTCAACACATATACTTTCTAAAACACAATTGAAATTCCTAAAAAATATTTCCATATATATGACATGAGATGCACCAAAATGGTATATTTGAATTGTCCAAGACCTGGGCATAGCTCTTATCACCATAAAGTATATATATGATCTCAAAGAGCCTTATCCTTATATAAATATCAACTATAACATGGACTATCATCCTTATTCATTCCTCCTTGAACGAGTTATCAACCTTTATTATCTTTCTAGTTTGTTACCAATTGAATATATATGCTCCGTTGACCATAAATCCATAGAGGTTTGAAAGTTTGACCCATATCAACATGATTGTGACCACCTCATCCTTGGAATCAAAATATAGACGATTATGGTTTGAGGTTTAGGTAACCTTGACCCTAATACCATCATCCTTTGATAATCTTATGGGTGTCTTCCCTTGACTGAAAGATGAAAACAATATAACCACAAGCAAGTACATAGATGATGGGTTTGTAAGATAGCATAGAGAACCATCTATTTTGGACATATTCCTTAAGGTGATTCCATAGGAACTTCTCCACAACGGTCTTACCTGAAAAATGCAAAACCTAATTAACCTCAATATCCTCCCTCACCACCATACTAACCTTGTATTTTCTCCTCCTAAGCATCTTCCTAGGTTTTTTTAGGTGGCATTGTTTCTATATCCTTTTACACACCTACATCTCCTCTTCTCAAAGTTTCAAAATCCATTTTTCTACCAAACAAATGCTACCTTCATAACCCCAAGCCTTCATAGTCTCTTCATCATTCTTATCAAAATTATTGTCTATAAAGTTATGGTTATGTAAGCTATGTCTCATCCCTTTTGCTCTAAAAAAGTATTGGAAACTTGGAAAACATTGAATATCACATGGAATTTATGGATTGAAATCCCAAGCAATTAGCTCTGACCTTAGCTGAAGGAAAATACCTCTTCGCCACCTTGGTATATGCTTTGCGATAACTAAGGTCAATATGATAGGACAAACTTGCCACCTTGGCATCATCATTAACTTCACATAAAGAGTGTTGGCAATGATCCTCATGTGAGGTTGACATCTCATTAAATCTATTAAATGAAAATTAACCAAGCCCCATAGGCACTATATGTTTGGAATCAATCAATTGTGATGAAAATTCAAGTTCCAAAACCCTCTCATGGGACCCTAAACCAAAATGATCAAAAACATTTATGCTCTCTATTGAGTCATCAGAATAATCCACTAATTGGACATTGTTGTCTTCATTGGTTAGGGTTTTCATCGTTAAAACCCTATATTTAACCTTCAGACTCTTTCATCGTTTCTGAACTAAATTTGAACATCATCAATATCATTTACTTATGCACATACAATTTTCACATTAAATATATTCATATTGTCTACTACTTAATCTTCATGAGTATTCTTTAATATAATACATGCTTGTTTAGATGATTTTGCGACATAAATCCTTGAAATTATTGGTTCATCAAGTGCACTATTTATGAGAGAAAGTGCTTCATTATATTTCTATATAATTTATTTTTAGGATTCTTTCCATTATCATCCAATACTTTTTATTCTTCATTAGAAGGAAAACCATAGCTTCTAGTCACAAGATTCTATAAATCTTTAGTGATAAATATGGGTTGCATTGTTTTACTCCAAAAGAAATAATTTGTGCCGATAGGTTTAGAAAACATAACATTGTTCAGATGCAAAATCACTACAACTTATCACACTCCAAATTGGCCCAATAATGCGTAACCTCAAAACAAGACCTAAGCCCACACATACATGCATAATAAAGGCATAATTTTTAATCTTTCAAAACATAATTTTAACCTAAAAATGTGTAACCATTGAACAAACTTTTTTGGTACTAAAATAAGCCTATATTAAACCGTTATGAAAAAACTATCTTATTTACCCATTTACAACCTTTATAATACATTTTCAATCTTTTTAATCTCTCAAAATTCAAAATTCTTCAATCTCTCAATATATATATATATTAACACTTAATTTTTTTCTTTATTAATAACCAATCATATATATATTAATGATAACCACCACAAATAATAACCACACATTAAATCAAAATATATGTTTTTAAATGATGACCAATCATATATATTTAATGATAAATACTACAAACAAATCAAGTGCACTTGGATAAATGGAGCGGTGTTGAAATGTTGTTGGATGCAATTTAAGTGACATAAAAATCTATACTATAATTTGCAAAGTTGTTTATAGAGCCCAAACAATATTTTATTTTCCTAATTGATTAGTAGAAATTTATTATTGCATTGCTATTATATCGTATCAAGAGTTAGTTGCATATAAAACTAAAAATAGTAAATTTTATCTATGAAACTAGTGTGCATAAATGGATTGGCTTACTCAATTGTAACCTCCTTTATTCATCCGTTTCTTTATTGCGTTTTTTTTAACCGTAAAATTGTTTGTTTTGTGCATATATATTTAATAATTTTGTGTAAATTTATTAAATATATTAAAAGAAACTAAGTTGGAAAATTTAAGGATGCCATAAACTAATAAAAATATCAATTGTTTACCATAAAATTGAACTGAATAGTTTTTGTTTTGTGCATATATACTAATTTTTTAGAAAAAACGAAGTTGGGAAATTTAAGGGTTCCATAAACTTATAAAAAATCCGTTGTCCCTCTAGTTTTTATGGCAATTCTTTACCATAAAATTGTACTGCATAACACAATGAAATAATGTAAGGGTTGCATAAATTAATAAAAAAGTCATTGTTCATCAATTTTTCATGGCAGTTCTTTGCGTAAAATTGTACTACAAAACACAATGAAGTAGTTTTTGTTATATATATATATATATATTAAAGGATTGCATAAGCTAATAAAAAAACCATTTTCCATATAGTTTTCATGGTGGTTCTTTACCGTAAAATTGTATTGCATAATATCTTCAAGTAGTTTTTGTTTTGTGCATATATATACTAAATATATTTAAAAAAAAACTAAGTTAGAAAATTTAAAGGTTGCATATATTAATAAAAATTCCATTGTTCGTCTAGGTTTTATAGCAATACTTTGTACTACATAACATAGTGAAATATTTTTTGTTGTGTATATCTACTAAATATACCAGCATAGATCCAAATTCTAGGCTCTATCAAGCATCGAGAGGGATAAAATCTCTCAAGGTGCAAACCTCTTCTTAAGTATTGCACTCAATGAGCTTTGGTGTGTGCTCCATTGATTTGATTCAATCTAAAAGACACATCTTTTTATTTAAGGTCGACATATAATATTTTTTTATTAATATTTAATATTATTTATTGTTGACATATAATATTTTTTATTATTTTTTATTTTGTTAGGAACGAACATTATAACAGTTCTCCCATACATAGTTTTAAAACCATGTGCAAGGCCCTCCTAAAACCATGGGTTCTTTATGAGGCCTTCCACATGGTCTTAAAACCATTTGCAAGGCCTCCTAAACCATATACAATAAAACTATGGGTTGTTTAGGAGGCCTTTTAAAACCATGTGTAAGGCCAACATTTTTTGGGGGGATAATTCAAATTTTTATTTTTTATTTTTTATTATTTTGTTAAATAAGAACATTACAACATCTCCTCCATACTGTGTTGTTTTTCTAAGCAACATTTTTTAGGCCGATAATTAAATTTTTTATTTTTTATTGTTTTGTTAGGTGGGAACATTACAACATCTCCCTCATATTAGCTTGTTTTTGTGGCCGACATTTATTTTGGCAGATAATTAAAATTTTTGTTTTTTATTATTTTGTTAGTAACAAACGTTACAACATCTCTCCCATATTCGACAGTAATATTTTTGGCCGACATAATATCGACAAACGTTACAAGAGCTCCCTCATACTGGGTTATAGAGCGCCTCTCGACGCAATTAAAAATATATATAGTTGGAAAATTTAACTGTTGCATAAAACAATAAAAAAATACATTCTTCTTCTAGGTGAATACCATGAAGTAGTTTTTGGTTTGTGCATATATATGATGCAAAATTTAAGGGTTGCATAAATTAATTAAAAAAGTCATTGTTCATCTCGTTTTCATGGCAATATTTTTACCCTAAAATTGTACTGCATAGTGTAACATGGTGAAGTAATTTTTGTTTTATATTGCATAGAATAACATGGTGAAATAGTTTTTATTTTGTACATATATAGTAAAAAATAAATTTTTAAACTAAGTTTTAGATGGCACCTTAGAGAAATTAGATGGAACATGTACTGCATGGCATAACATAGCATACCACAGTGAAGTAGTTTTTGTTTTATGCATATATATTCGAAATATATTACAAAAAATGAAGTTTTAAATGTCACCGCAGATGGAATTGACCGGAGAGAAAAAATTCACAAATTGATGGAACCCCATGGAATTTATTACATTGGGTTAAAACTTATAATGTTTTAATATGTATATATAATTCAAATTAATAAAAATGATTGGATTTTTTTTAATATTATAATAAAAAATGTATTGAGAATTACCCAAAAAAATGGTAAACAAAGAATGGGTTTGCTACTCACGCAATCAAAGAATGAAAAAAAATCAAAACCTTAACATGTTAGATACAACTAAATTGGTTATCAAAATCAACTGTAACTAGATACAAATCCCATAACTTTCTATTCAACTTACCATAATTTATACAACGATGAGATGCAAAAGCATGAATAATTCAGATTTCAATTAAAAAATTAGATTATTAATCCCAACAACACAAGATGAAGTGAGAAAATTTAGTGAACAAAAGATCAAAAAGTCAACCAAATTACTCACCACTAGCCATTGAAATTGAAAAACATTTGACCTTTTTGTTAGGAGAAAAGGTCATTTTGTCAATAGAATTAACTCCTTGATAGCCATCACTAAATCTGTATGGAACATGACAATAAGTAGAGTTTTAATATTTTTGGCCTTATTGTCTCTTACATAAATACTAATATGTAACTATAACCCAAAACAATTTTAAAAAAAATAGATTTTACTTTACCGTTGGGTGAAGACCAATTTGTGAATAGAAAGAAAAAAATGATACATTTGAGATGATGAATATTACCTTTTTGGCCAAAAAAATCATTTGGTCCATCTAATGAAGACATGTAAAAGTTATAAAAAATTATAGAAAATTGGATGTTTTGGCTCGAAGAAAGGTAAAACTAGGTTATAAAAAATTATAGAAAATTGGGGGGATTTTAGCGGGAAGAAAGGTAAAAATTTGGGTCAAAGGTAAAAATGTGGAGGGTTAAATAAGTGTTGGAAGTTTTCAGTACTAAAAATAGGGGGTGAAGGAAGGATTAAATATGAATTTTACTGGAAATCAAGGGCTAAGGAATGATTTTAGGTAACTTTTGGAGGGTGAAATCATTATTTTTTTCCTCCCTATGGAGGGCTATTTGTATTTTAATTTTTATTTGTTTAATAAATATTGAACGAAAGTATTAAAATTTAAAAAGAACTTTTCATATTAAAATTCGCCCATTATATTTTTCTAACTCCCTTAATTTCGCCCCTAAATTTTTCCTTGTTTGAGTATCTACATTTATGAACAGTATACTATTGGCTTGCATATGATGGGTAAGTAGCATATGGTGTTGTGCAACATTCCATTGCTACTTATCTAGAATGAAACCTCTTTGTTGATGTTAGCACTCGGAATTTACCCTCGGTTGTGAAAGGATAATCCCAAGGTAACCACAAAACCAATCTTTAGGAGATGCCTCTTTCCTTCCACAGAGGGATCTCTCAATAAATAACACAAAGGCTAGATATATTTGAAATAATTAAATTTTAATAATCACAACGGTTGAAACAGGTGGTCATTGAGCATGGAGTCAAATATGAAAAACAATCAATCACAGTGCTTTGCAATGGAGCTCTTAACAAAGGAATGGTAGCTACTCTTTTACAGTCAAAATGCTAGCTGTCTGGCGATAAGGAAGATTGAAGAAACAGTACATTAACATGAGTATCTCAAGATGATTCAAATGCTAATTTTACTGGAAAAAGTTTGTGAATGCTCGAAAGTAAAGGATCAGAGCATAAGATTATGAATTCTATCCCAATATACACTCATTCAAGCATGAAAAGAAAACAAAATGGAAAGGTAAACAAGAAACACATCCACAGAAACAGAGAGAATATAGACTGTAAACTAAATAACACAAGAATCTCTACAGAAAACCTGCTTAGATCTGAAATCTTTATTAATCTTTGAAACTCTCTTACAATAATCTAATCTTGGTTGCGGGTTTCAACCCTCAATACATTGTAAAAAGTTGCTTAAATACATCAAAATGCTCATTTAGCTGATAACTATTTCTATGCTAGAAATATGAAAAAATAACTGCCTTATTACACTTGCAATTTAACTCCTAACAAACCAACTACTCAGAAATCTATTACATTTTTCAAAATAAATGTGTCTTCAAAATCTCTTGAATTTCTTTATTGATACAATTTATATCTTGATTTGCCAAAATTATCAATTGTCTTCCACTGGTCCACAGATAGCAACTTTAGATTATCCATTTCTTTCACTAATACTGTCAATTCCACATGATCCATGTATGAAATGGGTGGTAGCTGGGAACAAACTGTTTTAAAAGTGTTAATTTTCTCAAAATATATTGTCAATTTGTCAACCAAAGTTTTCCCTGACAAATATTGGTTCATATCTTTATTGTGATTCAATCTACATTTGAGCAACAAAGCCTGATATTCTACCTTAGACAAGAGTTTACCATCTTCTTCCCAAAAAGAAGAAAATCCTTTCAAAAAGTGACACAAATGAACCTTTGAAAATTTTCCCCTGATGTTGCATTATGTCAATCTTTGCATGCACAATTTCTATGTGTTGATGCTTCCCCACTACCTTCTTGGCCCATGTTACCACTGTAATTTTGTCTTCTATTCCCATGGTCCTTAAATCTTCTTCTAACAAAGTGTTGCAGCTGCAACGATTTCCCAAATTTCTAAAAAATTGGGACCCTCCTTTTAAATTTTTGTCTTGCTTAGTTTATTGGGATTGCTTGAATTTACTGCAATTTTGATTTTTGAGGATGATTGTTGAATGAATATTTTTTATGCTGATGCTGCCTTTTTGGTTTAAAGTATGACTTACGGTGATTTCTTATCTCGCTGTCGGAACTTGTTGGAGTTATAAATCGGGGCCGTCGTCAACTAAGCAGCCGTAGTTGCGGAGGTTCAGTGGAATAACGACCCGATCCATAGCTCTATCTTCCGCCGATGCGCTCTTGTTTCTAATTTTATTTTCGGCGTTTTTGTTTGAAAATCGTCGGAGCAGTATGGCCTTGTATTGCCGTCGTTTCAGAGGGAAGGTTGTAAGCACCGCAACGAAAAAACTTTTACTTTTGTCGATCCCATGTTTTGTATTTTTATTGTCGCTGGCGGCGCCGCGATTGGACTTTTGAATCGAGGGTTAGTTTTGGTTTGTCCGATCACCATATTTTTGTTTTCACAAGGGCCTGAGTCTTTTTGTGTTCCGTCATTGCGGCTCCGGGGTGGACTAAACCTCTGCCCTACAGTTTTTCCTTTCGCTGATGATTGATTTTTCGCCGATGGCTCGCTTAAAGTTTGGTTCTATTTTTCTAACTTTGACTGGTCTGTGGAACTTTTTGTTTATGCAGCTTCAGCCGTTGTGGCATTCTAACGTACTAATAGTCCAAAACTTTAGTCATTTTGAGCTCCGATGTGAGGTTTTTTTTTAGTGTGTGTTTTGCCGACTGTTTTCACTGGTCTGCGGAACTCATAGCTTCTTCATCGCCCGTCGTTGCGGCTCACTGGCAAGTTGGAAGCCGATACCTTAGTCGTCCCGTCGCCCGATTTGCGGTGTTTTTCCCGTCGAATGTTTTTCACCGGGATATATATATATATATATATATATATATATATATATATATGGGATTGGACATTATTCTATTATTATTCCTACGTACTCGTGCCTGCGCTGTCCTTGTCGTTTCGAACTGGGCGTTGTACCTAGCTGTCGGGGACTTGTTCGTAGGTGGCGTCACCGTGGAAGTTTTCAGATTCTCCTTGTCGACTACATAGCTCATTGCCAGGTAGGCCAACCTTGTTTTTTCCATTTCTTTTAAGTTTTTGGAACTAGGGTCTTGTCCTTGGTTAGGTTTTTTTTTCCGCCGTGGTCAATGGGCACATGTTTATGGGTTTATCAGCATGTATGGTGGTTCACTTTGATAGTTAGCGGACAGGGGGGGTTTTCTCGGTGATTATTGCAGAGCTGTTATGAGTTTTCGAACCCTTTCCGACTATTTAGGAAACTGGTGCAAACGAACGTTACACTGTCTGCACCGGTTTTTCTGGGTTTGTATATGGCCATCCGGGGGGGGGGGGATTTTCCTTTCTTTTGCAATTGGTAGGCATTTACCCTGATTTTGTTCGAAATGCCGGAGGGTTTGAGTTCAATTGTTTTGGTTGCCTGCGTGTTTTGGAACTAGGGTCGTAGATTTTTTATGATAAGCCTCATTTGATGGGATTTATTTTTGAGGCAGGGAGTTGGAACGTGTTCTACTGAACTCGATAACGCTGAAGGTTTTAGTTTTGATCAGACCGGTTTTTCTTCCCATTTTGCCATGTTTAGTATCGCTGATAGAGGTTTTACATGATTAGCGGCGTTATGCAGTATGTTGTAAATCATATTGATTTTAGTCGCAGGCATGACTTAGGATTTTTCAGGACCTATCTTTTCGCTGAAAGTATTTGCTAGTTAGCCCTGGTTCTGTATCTACATAGATTTAGATATGACAATTATGCTCGAGGTAAATGCTTATATAGGATTTCTTCGTTCTTTGAATACTGGTTAACAGCTCAAAGCCTAAAGGCATTTTGTTTTGTGACAGGGCAACTTTTCCAAAGACGAGATGTCGAAAAGATAGAAAAAGAAAGCCCCCATTGCTGAAGGTGATCCTAAGGTGGAAATTATTACAAAGACTGAGTACATTTATGAGGATACTAGAGCCACCACCGGTGTGGAACCTGACTACAAGTGGGGCGAGATTTATAGACTGATTTCAAACCAGGAGGTGCCTGATACTGGGTTTGAAGAGTTAACAATATATGCTAATATTGAAAAATATGCCTTGATGAAGATAGCTACCAGACCTGAGATTTTCCCATGCTCAGAAGTGATTGGATGGATTCTGCCTAGGGAAGACGTGACTACTATGATTCTGGCCAATACTACCAAGCAGGGCTATGCTGCTTATAGCCCTGGTTATGTATCATTAGCTTATCACTTACCATAAGCCCAGGTTTACCTAACTGAAAATTGGTTGAAGGAGATTAACCTAGACCTGGTTGAAACAGTAAAAAGAATGATGATACCTGGTAAGAATTTTCGAACCAGACCATCAGGGGAATATGACACAGCTACGTTAAGAACCCCTTATAGGTTCATTGCGTTAATGCTGAACAAAATCTTTGGGAGAGCCCACAGAAGGAGTTTCAAGTTAGGATGGGTTCCTATTATCTTCTATGTATCCACCCAAAGGAGTTGTGTTCAACTGGGCAAACATTGTATCCAACAGTCTCTCAGCCTGCATTGCTTCAGCTCTGGGAGGGGTGTCCCAGAAAAGGTCTAAGTTCTACATGAGCTCCATTTTAATTGATTGTACACTATGCACCCAACCATTTCCAAATGTAAGGTGCATATGGGACAGGGACAGAACCCCTGTGTACATGACCTACAAGCCATTATGGGCACACAAATACTACAGTCATTACAGAGAAGTTTGTGAACAATTTATTATGCCCTTGTATACTTTGATTTTCTTGAAAGAATGCAATTGCATGTCTGAAGAGGCATTGAAAGTCATTGAGGAGTATGCCAATTACTACTTGAATGAGGAAGGACTGTATATTAGAATGTATGGTTTCTCCAGAGCGCCTTCATTACTTCCCAAATATGCCACTGATTATGTGGTACACAAAGAAGCAGCCAGACAGGTTTTCTTGGATGGTATAGGGAGTTTTTTGTTCAAGCACAAGAAGGCAACTTATCCTCCCATACCGTTCAGACTGGGAAGCTATAAGTTTTCAAAAGTTGAAAAGGATGATGAGTTTGTACAGGAACTCGAGCAATTTCACTTTGGGGGAATGAACTTCCATAGAAATGATTCTCAAAACAAAGTTGCGGAACATTGCAAGGAAGCCAATGTGCATTTTGAATATACAAACCATTGGGATAAGGATGAAGAAACGTTTAGAAATGCAGAAAATATGACTGCATTAAAAAGAATATTTAAAAAGAAGATCACCACTAAAGGTGGTAAGGGTCAGGGTGAGCAGAAGAAAGCTGATGAAGAGGAGGCCAGGAAAAGAGAAGAAGATGCTAGGAGACTAGCATAAGAGGCCGAGAGTTGGCTTAAAAGTGAAGAAGAAGAAATGAAGAAAGCTGAACAAGAAGCAGCAGAGAGTGCAGAGGAAGCTGCCAAGAGGGAAGAAGAAGAAAGAAAAAAGAAAGAGGATGAAGAGCTAAAGAAGCAGGAAGCTGAAAGGCTGAAACTGACAGGGTCCACAACAGATCAACAAATTTCTGACCCTGTAGACAGTCAAGGAGTACAAGATCAGGATTGTCCTGACTCCCAAGATCCTACTGCAACTGCTGACAACGGTTTAGGGTAGGTTGTTGTTTCTGGATTAAGGCAGATTCCTTTTGAACAAAAGAAAGGGGAAGAAGTTCCAGACTTCAGTACCATCTTTTATGACAGAGAAAAGAAAAGAATTGTGAAGAGGATTGAGAAGAAAGTTGAAACTAGGGGGCAGTCAGGGATGATGATAAACGATAAAACCTTGGTACATGGGACAGACAAGGACCAAAGATTGACAATCCAAGCTGGAGCAGCATTGATCCACGCCTTTGAAGATAATGTGGATCGAATAATGACAGACCTTCAACAATCAAGGAAAATTGCTGCCCAATTAAAAGACACTCTGAAAAAGGAGAGGGATGAAGGCAACAAATTAAAGAGAAAGTTCGAAGACATGCTGAATGAAGTGATGTCTTCAAAAGCAGAGCTTCGGTCCCTCCAAGCCGACAAGATGTCTTTAGAAGTTGCTATTGAAAAGCGAGGAGAATATGCTCAGGATAGCTTAGCAAAATTGCAGTATGAATATCAGGAGCTAAAGACAGAAATGAATGGACTAAAAACAACAAATGAAAATCTTCATGTAGAAAGAGACCAACTGCAAAGCAAAGTTGGGGAACTGGAAACACACAGGGCTACCATGGAGGAGACAGAAAAACAGTTTCAGGTACAAGCAGCAGAGTTTAAGGGACAAATTGCTTCACTAACAACATCTTTGAAAGAGGCCAAGGAACAACAAACCAATATTCATCCTTTCAAAGAGAATGCCCTAACACAAAGAAGCAAAATGCACTGGCTGCAGGTGTCCATAGAAGAAGAAAGATGCAAAGTTTTGCAGGTAGATAATAGATTAGAAGAAATTTTGGAGACTTCTTCGTATTTTGTAGATAGGTCTCAGGACATTTTGGAAGTCCTGACGGGAAGAATAGGAAGGTTGGAGGCCAATGAAGAGATTCCTGCAGACTTACCAGCAAAAGACAACAAGGCTTAAGGCAGGATTATGACTTATTGGAGTTTGCAATAAACACAACAGAAGAATTCAAGAAGGCTGTAAAGAAAACGAAAGGAGCTTGCACCGAGTATTGCAGAAGGCTGCTGATCACTTACAACCGATGCCAGGTGGCTGCTGAGCAGAGATTAGATACATTTCCAGAACATGACCTGTTCATAGAAATGTTACAAAGCAGATATCAAGAGGATGAGCAGAGGATTCAACAGGTCAAATTCTTGGACGAACAGATCTTGAAAGATGAAGTGGCCCATTCGGCAGTCAGTGTACAGTTACTGGAAGATCAACTATGCCTGAGCTCAGCCAGAATCGAAGGGATTAAAAATCAGGCTGCAAAGTTTGAGATTAACATTCGTTTTCTCGAGCCTTCTGAATTTGAGAATATCGCATCAAAAGCCCAAGCATGGAAAAGGTTCATAAATAATCAAGTGAGGCCCTCCGCTTAAGTGATTTATTAGTTTGTTTAAATGTAATATATTGTAAATTGCATGAGAACTCAATATAAGACAAATTTTGGGAGATTAAACGTTGGGGAAGCCCAAGGGTCATTTGGGGGCAACCCAAAAGTTTTGCCTTTTGTATAAGTATAGGAGAGTTAGATAGAGAAATGACTTTTTTCCAGTTAGACTTGTGAGAACACATTGTAAGAGGAACTATTTCGTTTTGCAATATATAATTACAATTTTTCCTGTTGGAGAAAGCCTTGGTGGAATGTTCAAATGATGTTCAATGGATGTGGTTGAAGGAGAATTATTTTGTTTTCATCTTTTATTCATTAACCATGAGATCGTTCTAACTTGTTGAACCTATGTTCTTTTATGAATGCTCTCTGGTTTATTTTATGATAATTTCCACTATGAGTAATAAATGTTTTCACAGACAATAAGCTATCTTGTTGTTCATCCATCTATTCATGTTTATGTGTTTTGAATCAAAGAACAACTATCTGTGATTTTTCTTAATGCATGAACAGTAATACATTACTCATTAACCGATAATATCACTCCCTAGGGGCAGCTTAGTTAGTTTTATTTCCTGATGTGTGTGGTTTAGATGCGAGAGAGTCTAATATGAGAGGTAAGAACATGCGCATCACATTGTGACCGCTCCTCGTATTCTTTATCAATCTGCATTTTAGATAAGAACTTGCATATCATACTTAAATTTAAAAACACAAAAATATATACGGTGGACCGGGCCGCCACCAGTAAAACCTTTTAATTTTTTACTTGACCTACGGTAACCAGACCGTAAACCGGACGGATTCCCCATACCAAACAATGACGGGCTAGTTGGGAACGTTGACTGGGGAGAATCCCTTGCTATTTGCTTGTGATTTTCCAGGCCTCAACAGTTTCTGGCACTAGAAGGAGGGCCACCAGTGCATGGCTGGCCGAGAAAACCCATTTCCTCGAAATTACTCCACCAGTGATAGTTTTGAAAGTAGTTCATTCCCTAATCCGATTCCTGAAGAAAATAGAGAAAATTTGTATTCTATGGACAATGAAGTTGTTAATGATCTGAGAAGACACACTAGGGCTTATGTGAAGAAGATTGGAGGATTACTGATTATCCCTGAATTACCTAGAAGAGAATACAAGAATAAAGACCGTCCTATATTGGAAGACTCTGTGTTAGTTGGAGATTGGGAAGAACTTGTAGAAACAACTTTACAGGAAGTTGTTCAGCCTCTGAATCAAGCGGGCCCAAACACACCTCTCTGTTCACCTGTGCATACTCTTTTTCATTCTCCACCTCACTCTCTGCCCAGACTCATGGCAGGTGTAAATGCAAATCAGCCACCTAACCCACCAAATTCATCACCTGCTTGGAAAGCCAGATCACCTCTGAACCTAACTCCTCCTTTGCATGACTTACCCCAAGCTTTTGAGAAGATGCTGCCCAAGTTTGACCCAAGTGAGAATATTTTAGTAGATGACCATTTGCAAAGTTTCTACTTAGCCATAGAAGGATTAAGGGCTGGAGAACATGAAGATGTAGTATGTAGACTTTTTCCACATACCTTGAAATGAGCAGCAGCCTCATGGTATTTTGGTTTTCTTGCAAACTCAATCCCAGACTGGGATACTTTTGAAAGGATATTCAGAAACAAATATGCAGCCCAGAAGATTCATGCATCCTTCATGAAAGGTTTAGGCGCTTTGAAGAAAGAAAGAAAAGAAAAGGTGCATAATTTTACTCAAAGGTTTTATGCTTACCTTAAGAACTTCTCTACAACTAATAAGCCCTCTGATAAGGTTGTGATTGAGTATTATACCTCAGCTTTGGGTCCTGACTTGGCTATGTTTGCAAAAGCCCAAGTTAAACCTACGTTATCGGAGACTTATGAAGAAGCTGAAAGAGTAGAGGCTGAAAAAGAAAGCATAGAAGATTATCTTGAGCAATCTAGAGAAAAAACCTCTGGGAAGGAAACCTTATTACTAACTAAACCTAAGGAGGAGCAATCACATGATTTTGAGGGAATGTTAAAAATGATGTAGAAGCTTTCTGACAAAATAATAGATTTGGAAAAAGAAAAGGAAGCTCAGAAAGCCTATAAGCCTTACTACAAGAGAAGAGAGGATAACAATCAATCCAAACCTCCTCCACACAGTCCTGCATCAATGAACTTAACAGAGGTAGGTATGGATAATTTTTTCACTTTCCACCAACAACCCCATTCTGAAAAAAAATGTCCTCAATGGATAAATTCAATGACATTAGTGATGAACCAGCTGTTGGATTCCAAGTTAACTGAGGATAATGATAAAGAATAAAAGGGTGGTAATCCCACATAGAAACAGGAAAATGATGCTATGTTTTTATGGGACTGTGTCTCACTTTCTGATACAAAAAAAAGTACTCTGAAACATGAAGAGATACCGGAAACAAATATGACAACAAAAATCCTGGATTTGGTAAATAAAGACAATTCAATGCTCTCAAAGATCAAGAAATTGCAAGAAAATGTAAAGAAACAACCGAAGAACAACATAGATGATGAGACACCTAAAATTACTAGTCAAGATCTGAAACAGGTCAACATGCCTGCTAAGCCTATTGAAGAAGAAAATCTCAAAACACCTGAAGAACTAGGGGAAAAGATACCCACTAAAAACCAACCTATAGAAGAAGTTGTTGAAGTAAGTGTGGGAGGAAAGACTAGGTTTAGAACCCCACCTTTCCTATTGACTTTGGAAATTTTGAATCATAAGGGGTACAACTGTTTGGTAGATTCTGGGTCATTAGTTAATGTTATGCCACTTACAGTTTGCAGAAAGATTAATGGACAGCCTAAACCTACTGCCAGGGAGGTTACTCAATTAGATAGGACTAATGTGAAAGTAGTCGAGGAGATGGAGGATATTCTGATTTGTTTATCTGTAAATGAAAATATATGGCAATATATTGATATTGTGATAGCATACATACCTGATGGTTATGGACTTATTTTGAATCGAGACTGGTCAGCGAGATTAAAGGGGTATTTTGCTTCAGATTGGTCACATTTGTGGTTGCCTCATAAAGGAAGCCCAAATCAGATCAAAATATTAAGAGAGCCCTACAGGAAACACACTGTCACGAAATTGGAAGAAAGAAATGAAGCAGTAAATTCTGTATTGGGAAATGATCTGATCGAACTTGAACTGGGACACTCTGCATTAGAAGAAGCCGGCAACCTATCGGACACCCAGCCCGATCTCCTTCATTATTCACGGGCTGATAAGATTGATTGTAAATCAGTGGATGTAGTTTTTGTTTCAAGAATAGTAGAATGATTGTAAATCAGTGGATGTAGTTTTTGTTTCAAGAATAGTAGAATTAGACAATGGTTAGGTCTTTCTCATTTTTGTAGTCAAGCCTAGCCCCTTAACATTCAAGTTACTAGATCTTTAGGGGTGGGCAGAGAACTGGCCAGTTAGTGGATTGGTTCTCAGATTTTTATTTGTCTTGGTTTTTATTTCTAAATGACTTTGTACATAAATAAATTGTTTTGGTTGATTGCTGCTTGTTTTATTTAAAATTTATTTTTGGTTTCAATAAAAGAGGCAAAATTTTGGTTGCATGGAAAGCATCAGAGTTCTGAATTAATTGAATTTTTTGGGTATAAGACTGTATACTATTGTTTGATCTGATAGAAATTCTCCTAGTAAGTAGTTTTCCTAAATGGCTATGAACACATTGAAGTCCTACTTAATCCTTAAGAAAATAACTCAGGATCAAAAAGTCTGGAATACTATTTCGAGGCTCCATCAATTTCACATCTAAAATGTCTTAGGGGGTGACAACAAAGGACCCACGGAAAGGAATCAAGGTAAATAGTATATTATATATAAATGACCCCATGTCAATAATTGAAATCCTAAAGGAAAATAAGAGTCAAAACTCCTAAAAGAAGCAATATCTATCAAAGCAAAGTACCGAATCATATGAGTACAAAAATGGCCAAAAGTTCTTCTCCGTCTGTGAGCTGAAAATTAAATACATCTCTCACACAAAAGGACACTATGGATAGAGGAGCCTAAATAAAATTCAGAAAGAAAGGCCTAAGGAGGACTCAAAAGAACAAAATGTTCAAAAGGAACAAAAATTACAAAATGGCATGGGAATGAGGAACAAATGAATATTTATGTTTACCATATGTTACAATCTTGTGGTGTCCAACCTGGAAGCTACCCAAAGACAGAGGTAAAATAAAACTCATCTACTTGGCCTCAAAAGAGTTATCTTGACTTTGAGATTTTGGTTTCCATGTTCCTAAAATTGGACTATCATCAATGTTTAAAAGTACATATATTTTCCATTGTAGCCTATACAGACATCTAGAAGAATTCAACATATTAGTTTAATTGCTGAACAGACTGTTACTTAAAGAAGAGTTGATTCAGAGATCTGGGGTTCACTAGGTAGTTGCCAATTGTTGCAGCTGCAACGATTTCCCAAATTTCTAAAAAATTGGGACCCTCCTTTTAAATTTTTGTCTTGCTTAGTTTATTGGGATTGCTTGACTTTACTGCAATTTTGATTTTTGAGGATGATTGTTGAATGGATATCTTTTATGTTGATGCTTCATTTTTGCTTTAAAGTATGACTTACGGTGATTTCTTATCTCGTTGTCGAAACTTGTTGGAGTTATAAATCGGGGTCGTCGTCAACAATGCAGTCGCAGTTGCAGAAGTTCAGTGGAATAACGACTTGATCCATAGCTCTATCTTCTGCCGATGCGCTCTTGTTTCTATTTTTATTTTCGACGTTTTTGTTTGAAAACCGTCGGAGTAGTAGGGCCTTGTATTGCCTCCGTTTCGGAGGGAAGGTTGTAAGCACCGCGACGAATTTTTTTTTCCTTTTGTCGATCCCATGTTTTGCATTTTTATTGTTGCTAGCGGTGTCGTGATTGAACTTTTGAATCAGGGGTTAGTTTTGGTTTGTTTGATCGCCGTATTTTTGTTTTCACAATGGCCTGAATCTTTTTGTGTTCCGCCGTTGTGGATCCGGGGTGGACTAAACCTCTGCCCTATAGTTTTTCCTTTCGCCAATGATTTATTTTTCGTCGATGGCTCGCTTAAATTTTGGTTCTATTTTTCCGACTTTGACTGGTTTGCGGAACTTTTTGTTTATGTAGCTTCCGCCGTTGCGACGTTCTAACGTACTAATAGTCTGAGACTTTAGTCATTTTGAGCTTCGATGTGAGGTTTTTTTTAGTGTGTGTTTCATCGACTGTTTTCACTGGTCTGCAGAACTCATAGCTTCTTCATTGCCCGCTGTTGCGGCTCACTAGTAGGTTGGAAGCCGATACCTTAGTCGTCCCGTCGCCCGATTTGCGGTGTTTTTCCCGCCGAATGTTTTTCGCCGGGATATATATATATATATATATATATATATATATAT
>LPNX010115540.1:393896-406417 GCA_001517045.1 Pseudotsuga menziesii
CCTCATTTGATGGGATTTATTTTTGAAGCAGGGAGTTGGAATGTGTTCTACTGAAGTCGATAACGCCGAGGGTTTTAGTTTTGATTAGACTGGTTTTTCTTCCCATTTTTCCGTGTTTAGTATTGCCGATAGAGGTTTTACATGATTAGCAGGGTTATGTCGTATGTTGTAAATAATATTGATTTTAGTCATAGGCATGACTTAGGATTTTTTAGGACCTATCTTTTCACAGAAAGTATTTGCTAGTTAGCCCTGGTTTTGTATCTACATAGATTTAGCTATGGAAATTATGGCTGAGGTAAATGCTTATACAGTTTTTCTTCATTCTTTGAATACTGGTTAACAACTCAAAGCATAAAGGCATTTTGTGTTGTGACAGGGAAACTTTTCCAAAGACGAGATGTCGAAAAGACAGAAAAATAAAGCCCCCATTGCTGAAGGTGATCCTGAGTTGGAAATTATTACAAAGACTGAGTACATTTATGAGGATACTAGAGCCACCACCGGTGTGGAACCTGACTCCAAGTGGGGCGAGATTTACAGACTGATTTCAAACTAGGAGGTGCCTGATACCGGGTTTGAAGAGTTAACAATATATGCTAATATTGAAAAATCTACCTTGATGAAGATAGCTACCAGACCTGAGCTTTTCCCATGCTTAGAATTGATTGGATGGATTCTGCCTAGGGTAGACGTGACTACTATGATTTAGGCCAATACTTCCAAGCAGGGCTATGCTGCTTATAGCCCTGGTTATGTATCATTATCTTATCACTTACCAGAATCCCAGGTTTACCTAACTGAAGATTGGTTGAAGGAGATTAACCTAGACCTGGTTGAAACAGTAAAAAGAATGATGATGCCTGGTAAGAATTTCCAAACTAGACCATCAGGGGAATATGGCACAGCTACGTTAAGAACCCCTTATAGGTTCATTGCGTTAATGCTGAACAGAATCTTTGGGAGCGCCCGTGGAAGGAGTTTCAAGTTAGGATGGGTTCCTATTATCTTCTATGTATCCACCCAAGGGACTATGTTCAACTGGGAAAACATTGTGTCCAACAGTATCTCAGCCTGCATTGCTTCAGCTCTGGGAGGGGTGTCCCAGAAAAGGTCTGAGTTCTACATGAGCTCTATATTAATTGATTGTATACTATGCATCTAGCCATTTCCAAACCTAAGGTGCATATGGGATAGGTACATAACCCATGTGTACACGGCCTACAAGCCATTATGGGCACACAAATACTACAGTCATTACAGAGAAGTTTGTGAACAATTTATTATGACCTTGTATACTTTGATTTTCTTGAAAGAATGCAATTGCATGTCTGAAGAGGCATTGAAAGTCATTGAGGAGTATGCCAATTAATACTTGACTGAGGAATGAATGTATATTAGAATGTATGGTTGCTCCAGGGTGCCTTCATTGCTTCCCAAATATGCCACTGATTATGTGGTACACAAAGAAGCAATCAAATAGGTTTTCTTGGATGGTATAGGGGTTTTTTTGTTCAAGCACAAGAAGGCAGCTTATCTTCCCATACCGTTCAGACTGGGAAGCTATAAGTTTTCAAAAGTTGAAAAGGCTGATGAGTTTGTACAGGAACTGGAGCAATTTCACTTTGGGGGAATGAACTTCCATAGAAATGATTCTTAGAACAAAGTTGCGGAACATTGCAAGGAAGCCAATGTGCATTTTGAATATACAAACCATTGGGATAAGGATGAAGAAACATTCAGAAATGGAGAAAATATGACTGCATTAAAAAGAATATTTAAAAAGAAGATCACCACTAAAGGTGGTAAGGGCCAGGTTGAGCAGAAGAAAGCTGATGAAGAGGAGGCCATGAAAAGAGAAGAAGATGCTAGGAGACTAGCACAGGAGGCCGAGAGTTGGCTTAAAAGTGAAGAAGAAGAAAGGAAGAAAGATGAACAAGAAGAAGCAGAGAGTGTAGAGGAAGCTGCCAAGAGGGAAGAAGAAGAAAGAAAAAAGAAAGAGGATGAAGAGCTAAAGAAGTAGGGAGCTGAAAGGCTGAAACTGATAGGGTCCACAACAGATCAACAAATTTTTGACCCTACAAACACTCAAGGAGTACAAGATTAGGATTGTCCTGACTCCTAAGAGCCTATTGCAACCGTTGACAGCAGTTTAGGGCAGGTTATTGTTTCTGGATTAAGGCTGATTCCTTTTGAACAAAAGAAAGGGGAAGAAGTTCCAGGATTCAGTACCATCTTTTATGACAGAGAAAAGAAAAGAATTGTGAAGAGGACTGAGAAGAAAGTTGAAACTGGGGGGCAGTCAGGGATGATGATAAACCATAAAACCTTGGTACATGGGACAGACAAGGATCCGAGACTGACAATCCGAGCTGGAGCAGCATTGATCCACGCCTCTGAAGATAATGTGGATCGAATAATGATAGACCTTGAGCAATCAAGGAAAATTGCTGCCCAATTAAAAGACACTCTGAAAAAGGAGAGGGATGAAGGCAACAAATTAAAGAGAAATTTCGAAGACATGCTGAATGAAATGAAGTCTTCAAAAGCAGATCTTCAGTCCCTCCAAGCCGACAAGATGTCTTTAGAAGTTTCTATTGAAAAGCGAGGCCCGCAGATGCTCAGGATAGCTTAACAAAATTGTAGCAGGAATATTAAGAGCTAAAGACAGAAAGGGATGGACTAAAAACAACAAATGAAAATCTTCATGCAGAAAGAGACCAACTGCAAATAAAAGTTGGGGAACTGGAAACACACAGGGCTACCATGGAGGAGACAGAAAAATAGTTTCAGGTACAAGCAACAGAGTTTAAGGGACAAATTGCTTCACTAACAACATCTTTGAAAGAGGCTAAGGAACAACAAACCAGTATTAAGCCTTTCAAAGAGCATGCCCTAACACAAAGAAGCAAAATGCATTGGCTGCAAGTGTCCATAGAAGAAGAAAGATGCAAATTTTTGCAGGTAGATAATAGTTTAGAAGAAATTTTGGAGACTTTTTCGTATTTTGTAGATAGGTCTCAGGACATTTTGGAAGTCCTGACGGGAAGAATAGGAAGGTTGGAGGCCAATGAAGAGATTCATGCAGACTTACCAGCAAAATATCAACAAGGCTTAAGGCAGGATTATGACTTGTTGGAGTTTGCAATAAACACAACAGAAGAATTCAAGAAGGCTGTAAAGAAAACGAAAGGAGCTTGCACTGAGTATTGCAGAAGGCTACTGATCATTTATGACCGATGCCAGGTGGCTACTGAGCAGATATTAGATACATTTCCAGAACATGACCTGTTCATAGAAATGTTACAAAGCAGATATCAAGAGGATGAGCAGAGGATTCAACAGGTCAAAGTCTTGGATGAACAGATCTTGAAAGATGAAGTGGCCCATTCGGCAGTCAATGTACAGTTATTGGAAGATCAACTACGCCTGAGCTCAGCCAGAATCGAAGGGATTAAAATTCAGGCTGCAAAGTTTGAGATTAACATTTGTTTTCTAGAGCCTTTTGAATTTGAGAATATCGCATCAGAAGCCCAAACATGGAAAATGTTCCTAGATAATCAAGCGGGGCCCTCCACTTAAGTGCTTTATTAGTTTTTTAAAATGTAATATATTGTAAATTGTATGAGCACTCAATATAAGAAAAATTTTGGGAGATGAAACGTTGGGGAAGCCTAGGGGTCATTTGGGGGCAGCCCAAAAGATTTTCCTTTTGTATAAGTATAGGAGAGTTAGATAGAGAAAGGAATTTTTCCGAGTTAGACTTGTGAGAACACATTGTAAGAGAAATTATTTCATTTTGCGATATATAATTACAATTTTTCCCGTTGGAGAAAGCCTTGGTGGAATGTTCAAATGTTGTTCAATGGATGTGGTTGAAGGGGAACTATTTCATTTTCAACTTTTATTCATTAACCATGAGATTGTTCTAAATTTTTGAACCTATGTCTTTTATGAATCCTCTCTAGTTTATTTTATGATAATTTCCACTATGAGTAATAAATGTTTTCACAGACAATGAGCTATCTTGTTGTTCACCCATCTATTCATGTTTATGTGTTTTGATTCAGAGAACAACTATCTGTGGTTTTTCTTAATGCATGAACATTAATACATTACTCATTAACTGATAATCTCACTCCCTAGGGGCAGCTTAGTTAGTTTTATTTCCTGCTGTGTGTGGTTTAGATGCGAGAGAGTCTAAGACAAGAGGTAAGAACCTGCGCATCACATTGTGACCACTCCTCATATTCTTTATCAATCTGCATTTTAGATAGGCACTTGCATATCATACTTAAAGTTAAAAACACAAGAATATATACGGTGGACCGGGCCGCAACCGGTAAAACCTTTTAATTTTTTACTTGACCTACGGTAGCCGGACCGTAAACCGGACGGATTCCCCATACGAAACAGTCACGGGCTAGTTGGGAACGTTGACTGGGGAGAATCCCTTGCTGTTGTTTCCTGCGATTTTCCAGGCCTCAACACAAGAATTCAAAAAATTAATTGTATTGTTGAACGTGTCTATTGGTTTTTTATTCAACGCTTCCTTTACTGTAGTACAACTTTGTCTAGCAGCATTTATAACCATCTCTTTTTCCATAATATAGTTCAAATAAGGTCTGGACTTAACAACTTCAGCGATGATCATGTCCCAAATGAGATGTATTGCTCCCTGCATTGGCAATTGCCTAGATAATTGCTTTACCGGTTTATCATTTTTATCCAGCAGTTCTTTATATTTTTTCTCCAACACTTTTCTTTCTTCTTCTTTCTTCAAAACTACATCAGCTAAATTTTTTATTTTGGTTTTTCAAACCAACAATTTCCAAGTCCCTCAGACTTACTTGGGACATAGCTTGCACAATAGATTTTGTACATGTTTGTGCAATAGGCTGAATTATCTGTACCTCATCTTATTTACTCTTATCCTCTTTCTCTTTTTCTAAAACACGTTGTTTTTCATTTAGAACATTAATTTTTTCATTTATAATATTTTTTCCCCATTCCTTCTTTTCCTCAACAAGCTTCAATATCTTTTCCTTACTATCACTCAATTCTTTAGCTAACAACTCCTTTTCTTTCTCCAATTTTGTGAATTCAGAAGCCTAAATTAATTGTGTGGGAGGGATTTTCAACTTCTTCTTTAGTAATTGAATTGTATTCTCCTTCTCTGCAAGGATCTTTTGTGTGACCTCCCCTTTGTTTTCTTCATTATCTATAGCCAACAAATCTCCTTGAAATTTCTTTATCTGTTGCCGGTGTACCTTATTCTCCACCTTCTTATGCCTTAGCTGATTTTCTATCTTGTCCTGTGTAGATTGTAACTTGGAAACCTTCAAGGTGGATTTCAATAAAACACTGTAAAGCACCTCCCTAGTTTTCTTATGCAAGTGGATCATGTCAGGCACTAGGATACATATTAGTTTTAGCCTCATCTTTTTTATCCCGTTCTTAGTGGAAACTGCTAAATTTAGAGTATTATGAGCATGATCTTTGACAGTTACCAGTGAGACCTCTTTACTGGATATCTTTCTAACACTTGAGTATAATTTTGAAGATTCCTTCAAAGATATCTCCATATCATCCTTGTACTTGTCATATAGTTAGTCTCTAGACTTAAATTTTTTACTTGATTCTTCAGAAACCTCTGAAAATTCATATTGTTGCACTTCAAAGGCTGGGCCTTTGACCTTTACATGCTTTTTTCTTATTTTTAGTTTTAACTTCTTCTACCAATTATCCCTCAGCTTCAATCTTCTGTCTTTTAGTTGTTTCTGAGCTTTCTTCTTCTTCTATTTCCATGGCATATGAAAAGGTTCTTTTACGTGTTACCTCTAAATTGGTTGCAATGGGAGTGACTACCTTTGTTGCTTTTATCACAACCAAGGGATTTTCCTGTGAAACTTCTGCATTCTTCATTGGTGAAGGATAATCCATCCAATTGACTCTTTCAACCAATCCTTCTACCACCTAGTGCTCAAAAGCTTTGTTTTTATTCATTTTCCTCATTTGTGAGATAACATGTTGTGGATCATAATTAATAGCAAAATCTTTCTTAAAATCCATCTCCTATACCATACTTTCAACTACAGGGAGTGCAACTTTACTTTTTATAATAAAGGTCCCAATTACCCATGGAAATTTGATCTCTAAATCATTTTTGAAACTGATGAAGTGTTCATTTTCTACTATAAATTTATGTCTTACAAGCTCTAAAGCAAACATTCTAAGAGTAAGAAATGCAGACAAAATATATGGTTCATGAGTGAAACCATACACTCTGATGATAGTGTGTTCTTCTAATAGGAACCAGTCTCTTATTTTCCTGTCGGGAGCAAATTGTAAAGCCTCTTGCATCTGTGGTAACACTCTACGTAGTTTGTTCTGAAAGAATACTTTGTAAACCTCTGCCATCAACAGGTTCATGTATTTGAAAACGTCACTGTTAATTTCTGTTGTAAGCACCATTTCTGGGAGCTGTAGTTTTTCTTCATTGAAAAATAAGAACATTTTGATCAAATATGATTGAAATTTGAAGTGATGGGTAATGTGGAAATTCACTAGCTAATACTGAATGCTTTCAACTAGGAATTCATCAAAATTAAGGCAAGGAGGTTGGGGATACTAAGACTCGGATTGACTCATTCTAATTTTGAATAAAAGACTCATAAAAAACTCTAGACATATTTGTCTATGTCTAAACCTAAGAATTGACTCAACATTGAAACAATCATATTTGTTTCTTCATTGAACAGGTTAACATCCAAGGGTAAGGGTTGATTGGAAAGGGACACATCAGCTCTAAAACACTTGGAGAAAAAGGGTTGTTTTTGCGCAACAGTTGCATGTCTGAAGGACTGGATTAGGTCTTCTTCATTAAAATATTCTTTGTTTAGGGTAAATGAAGGCGTAACTATGAGTAAATCTTGGACGACAAGGGAATTAACAGGGAACGAGATCTTGGTTTTAGTTGAATCCATTATTACCCTCTCAGAGGAGGAGTAATTAGACGCACATCGGTTAATAAAGTCTGGGAAATTTAGGGTTTACTCTAGATAGAAATAATACATATGGGACTAGAAAATGCTATGTAAGTCAATTCCCTGGTCTTTAAAAGTAGCCAACTTGGTTTTCAGTTGGTGAATAGGACCAAAAGACAAGATAGTATCAAATATCCTGCCATCTCTATCTTCAAAGACTTCAGCTATTTTCTGAAACTCCAGGGCATGAGCCTTATCTTCTCCTCGTCAAATATCCATGTTTAAATACTAGTAGGCGGGTAAAAATGTGGCCTACCTGGAAAAATGACGGTTGGAAGGGTAGTTATTTGACTTGGATTTATCCACGCATAAAAATGTTTCCTTCTCCCAATGCATAAAATACAAATAATCCTTGAACATGTGCCTTTGTCTTTTATGATATTCTTAACATAATGGTTTTGGAGTTAGGGAAGCGGTTTAATTTTCCACTAGTAGATTTCTTTGTTAATATCCATGCACGTCACAAGGGAGGATCCTTATCTGTCTGTAGATTTAATCCACCTCTCTTTTAAACCGTCGATCTGGATCACATTATAATCTTATCCTTCCCTTATTCTGCTTCATAACCTGTTTTCTATCCTCCTTGCACTTTCCCTTAGTGAACCCTCTAGCCACCGTAGATCTATTATACCCTCATTACCTACCGTTGATCTCATCTCCTGTTTAATCTGCACCTTTATTTTCCTCTGCTCCTTTGCTTTTTAAACAGTATGTAACTTCTCTGGGTGGATCAACTAGCAGTCGCTTATCTCAACTAGCTGCAATCCTGGTCGTTGATCAATGATGATCTTTAACAATTCTGTCGATATCCAACTGATCATCTCACGCGCATGTTCTCCCAGCGGATCCCATCTCCATCATTGATCGTATCTATCGTCAATATCCATCGTCGATTTATGCCAAGCCTTAAACTTTTTGCTCACTCTCGATTTATCTTTCCCCATGCATCTTCCCACCATGGATTCTATCTGCGTCGTAGATCTTTTTCCCTATAATCCTCCATCGTAGATCTGAGTGGGTTGTAAGTCTTTCCACTGATCATTGAAATTTATTTTTCCACGCAATTTTGTTCAGCGGATCCATTACCCGTTGTAGATATTCCCGCCTGAAGATCTATACCACTGAAAATTTTAGCATATACCATATGTGTGATTTTTTCATTTTTCGCTCTTTATCAACCTTAACCTATGGTTTATGAGAAGATTAAATACCTTGGTCTCTAATTCGGTTTTTTTAAGCACCTTTTGGTCATTATAATAAAAAATCATACCATACCCTTATTTCTCCTCAAGCCTGCTCATCTCAAATACTAACCAAAACAATGCTAACAGTTGGCTCCAACTGGGGATGCTATCCTCCCTACGACGTAGCAAATAACCCGCGAATTAGTGCCAATTTATTATATGTACAAAACCTCTTCAAAAACCTAACAATTCAAACTTCTTTTTCATTTTTCTATAAATAAATAAAAGAAAATGACAAATCTTAAATATCTTAGGGCCTTCTCTTAGGCAGAGATGATTTTAGGGGCGAAATATAGCCCAAGGGAAAAATTAGAGGGGTCTCAAATATATAGGGGCGAATTTTTAATATGAAATGTGTTTTTTTAAATTAAATAAATTAGCCCTAAATTTATTTAACCCATATCATTGGGAATTTGGATCATTGAGGTTATGAAGTCCCGTGAATGGGTAAACTAGAATGTTGCTCTGTCAAATATGGTTGAAATTAGGGAGTTCACCCAGCGTTTTTGGTAGGAAGGGTAGGAAATATTGAAATCGCCCAGTTTTTTTTGTAGGAAGGCCAGGAATTTTTGAAATCACCTCGATTTTTTAGTAATGGTGTGTAATACAACTTTTTTTCCGCTAATATATGGATCCTATAGTGGTTTCAACCCCCACTATTTTTTGGGTAAAGGTTTTTTAACTCTGAATTGGTCCATATCTTAGTAAAATATGGATTTGTGCAACAAGTTTATCCATGTATAATGTGACAAGAGTCAATAGAAACCCACATGGAGAATCATTAGATCTTTCGTATTTAGCAATTTGCATGAAGCTTGGTTTCTGACAGTGGTTGTTTATGCGTTTCTGCAAAGTTCATTTTTTATCGTGGTTTGAAGTCTTCACAGAGGTTAGGTAAATTTTTCATAGAACCTGATAATGTGCAGTGAACATTATCATTGTGTATTTATAATTCAAGAATCAAATTTTAGTTTTTCTTGAATTTCAAATTCAAGTTAGCAAGTTTGTTGAAAACTTTTCAATTACAATTTCCAATCATGTTTTTTTCTTGTCAAAAGTCTGAATTTGAAAGTATTAGGCTAAATATGGTTTATAAAATTGAATTTGAAGTTGAAGTTGTATTTGGGAATATGGTCCCTTTGTTGGATTTTAATGGGGCACAATGAATCTAGATTTTTATATGGAGGCCAAAATCCAAGATCTTTCTCTTGGGATAAGTTAAAATAAAGTGGATGTTAGGGATATCCACCAGAATTTTAATTGTATGACCTCTTAGATTGATGTCTTAGTTGATGCTATGCACTAGCTCATTTCCCATATCCTTGGGCTAGACATGTGTTTGGACAATGTGGAACAATCCATACATCAAATACCTATTCAGGTTACTGGTTTAAATATTCGTCTATATGATGCAGAAGACAATATTTGAGTCCAGAAGGCCCAGGTGGATACTATTCAAGACACCATTGATAAGCATGATGATATTCTTGTGGTGAAACAATCTTATGCTTTTTATTTTTTGGGCTCAAAGGGAACTCAGGGTTGGGAAATATGCTGCTAAAATTAACATTTCAGTCTTAGGTGAGCAAGAGAATATTGAAGGAAACTCGGATGCCAATATTGAAGAAAATTTTAGAGACCAAGTCATGAACAGTTTTAATAGATCCGTCTAATTTTAGTGGATTATGTTCCTTTTCATATACCAGTCTCGGGTCAGGTTGTTAGACTAAGTTCTATAGTGGACCTATGTGTATTTACTGAAACATTAGACAAAAAGTTTTTTTTTTTACTACTGTAGTTGGGATATCTAGACTTTGCAAAAACCTTCTAAGTTCTATTTTTGGAGTTATTTACTGTATCTATTTCCGTTGTATCCAGTTAAATATTTTTGTTTTAAGTATTATATAACTTTGCACAAGCAATGTTGTTATGGGTTTATTTTGGTTTTTTCTTTTTCACTTCAGCCTGGAGACGAAAGGTTTGTATGATATGTTCAAGATTGCATTATCTTAAGAGTCTAAGACATATCCTTTCCTTTGTATGTGGCCATGCCATATATTGAAGTGTATTTTTTCGTTTAAGACAACTGAAAATATAGCCCTTTGTGATGGTTTTTTGTTTGCACTGATGTATTAGTCTCATCCATCATGGAAAGGTTCTTAGTAATCTCATTTACTACATTGGTAGTTGGTGCCATATCGTATTCAACTTGTTCTTCCATAGCTATAGGTGAGTGTGATTTTTGTCTATAAACATATTTACTTCTTGGTTATTCTGCTTTCTCCACTTTATTGCTTTTAACATCCTCCACTTCCCTCTCATCTACTCCACTGATGGTTGTAACATCTGCACTTCTATTACTCTTTCAGAAGTTGTTATGTCTGAGAATTTATGCAGTGCTCCAAAAGCTATAGTTAGGTCTACTTCTGATGCATTGTCCTGTGTGTGAATGGTATTTGAAAATTTTGTTCGTACATTGATATATGGATATGCCTGTTGTTCTTCGTGTTGTTCTTCTAGAGATGGAGATGAGGTTAAAGGTTGCTCATTTGCACCTATGGTTTTGGTCTTTTCTGAATTTTTCCCATTGTCCTTTTCATGTTCTACATCTATGTCATGTGTTATCGTATCAATGAGAAAATAATTGGCCTCTTTTGTTGCAGCATTAGTTGGAGCTGTACTGGATTCTTTATCATGTTGTTCCACTACTGCCAAGTCTATTGTTTTTGCATCGTCTCTTGTTGGGAGGGTATCAACAATTTTGGTTGTTGCAATGCTAGTTGGATTACTGTATGATTCCTTATGTTTTTGTTCTAAACCTTGACACAAGACAGTTTGATGTTGGTCAATATATTCAATATGTATGGTTTATAGCTCTTTTACAGTTTCAAAACCATTACTTTCAAGTTCCACAGATTTTGCATTGTCTATTACTTCATCAATAGTTGAAATATTTATCTCTGTTATTGCATCTTTGTCAGGTGTTATGTTGTATTATTCATGTGGCTCTTCCAATATCATTGTCTTTTTTGCTACCACTGCATCATCCTTTGTGTAGAAGGTCTCAAGAAGTTCTAGTGTTGCATATATGGCATGAATTGTGTTTCCTTCATAACAATTTCTTTCAAAAATAGAGATGAAACACCTTCGTGTTTCTCGGCATTTGTGCTTTCATGCTCTCTTTCCTTTTTAACATCCTTTCTCATTATGTAATTTCCTTGTTGAGGTATTGGTGATTTTGTGATGAATACCCTAGAGGAGAGATAAAAATGAATTCTAGCCCTAGAAATTATCTTGAGAGTTAGCATTTGTATAAAGCAAGAGAATTAATAATACCCAATGTTTGTGTGATGTAAACCCTACAACAAGAACATGGATCATTAGAGGGATAGAGTAATCATCTAATAAATGTATCTTATTGATGAACCCAAGGGAGGGAGGAAATAGGGTTTGTGAGAGGAAAAACCTAGAGAAAAAATGATGTGTTAGGGTTTGATATTCTTGTGTGAGAAGAACCTAGGGTTTGTGAGATTTGCTTCAAGAGAGTGTGTGATGCAATATTGGAGAATATCCTAGAGGGATCAATTGGTGACTGTTTGGTGAGCATTGAGAGCTTATTTTGAGAAAATACCAATTCTTTCCACATCGACATCACAACATATAGACTCGTGACACAAGATGCCAAAGATTTCAAACAGAAAATACGGAAATACCTTATTTTAGATGAGGCTTGCCTAATAAATAATTGGAATTCTCAAAGGTGGCTGACACTTTTGAACGTTAACTCTAAGCGAGGAATCCTTTTAACATGAAAACCACTTCAAAATGATCTAATGGAACTTTGGTCCTTGGTTCATTTTTTTTATGCCACATCCTTTTCAGCCATAGTAGGAATTCAAATATTGGCTTTGTAATCCAATATCTGACATGGTGGAGGGGAAAGAACACATTAGTATAGGTTTTCTCTATGGGTGTGTTTGTGCAGGTGCCTACTGTGATATTTACTAAGCCTACTAGGTTATTCTAGTCCATGTTTAACCTGCTATAACAGATCAAGCATGTTTTAGAGTGTTTCTTTGTGTGTTGCCTCAATCTAAGGGTGATAATGTGTGAATTTAAGGTTGCCTCTGTATAAATTCAGGCCTGCAGTAGATTAATTTCACCCACAACAATTAACAATTGATCATGCAAAATTATCAACAATGGAGACTGAATATGGAGCTATAACACA
>LPNX010115540.1:410279-440366 GCA_001517045.1 Pseudotsuga menziesii
GTCCTGGCTGTCAGTAGAAGGCTCCCAGTCTTGATGTCAAACCTGAAAAACAATTTTTGGAGGAGAGTAACAACCTACAATGGATCTGATACCATGTAGAAATTCATGCCTGCAGTATATTAATTTCACCCACAACAATTAACAATTGATCATGCAAAATTATCAACAATGGAGACTGAATATGGAGCTGTAACAAAAAATTGTATTAACTGAGTGTACAATAGCCAACCCTGTAATAACATAGGCTACTGAATATATAGAATACATGATCAAATCGAATGCATAAGGAAGCATCCAAATCTAGCATAAAGCAGGCTTACCCAAAATAGGCAAATCCCCCATAGGTGTAAAAAGTTGATCCCAAATATATCAATGACCCCACGAATTAGCAAGGGCGCATGGGAAAGCTAAAGAGTGGTCAAATGGCAGCTCATACATGCTTTTTCATGGAGGAAAGAGTGGAGGAGGAAGAGGCAACAAAGCTGATTCACCTCACCTAGTCTTGCTTTCCTATGTGCCTTAAAACACTGAAAAAGCAGGCAATAAAGCAGAAAAAGCAGAAGGGCGCCTAGGAGGCCAGGAATAAAGCAGATTTGATTCCTAAGGCTTTCCCAAGCGCTCCATGAGTCAATAATGGCAAGTTTGACCTCTATGGATAGGCAATTGACAACTTGCACATGGTGGGACTCATGGACTAGGAAAATAAGACAAAATAAATGAAATAATGTCTAAGTGGGTAAATACTATGGGTTGATTATTCTAACAGCCTCTGCTCATTGAAAAGTGTTGTCAAGTGTTTGATGTATGACTTTTCTAAAAGCTAGTCATTTATATCAGCAAAGGTGTTTTCGAAGTTGGTCAACCGAAGCCCTAAAAATCTCCAACCTCCTATTTCAGAGTTGATTTTTATTCAACTTTTAAGACAAAAATATAAGCATTGAACCTCCTTTGTTTTGCACATTATGTTCCCCCTTATTGGTTGATCTTTCTTAATCGAATTCCATAATTTATGTCACTTCTTCTTTCAAGTTTTGTGCTTCAACCTTTTCTACTCCACTGATAGCTATATCAACTTCTAGTTTTGTTTCAGTCGCTACTGTATGTGATTGGTCATGCACTTCTTCTGAAGGTCACTAGGTCCACTTCCCAATCATTTTCCTTCTTGTGAATAGTCTTAGGAGTTTCATTTGCTTCGTTGATATCTAAACATGTCTATGAATCTTGATTCTTCATGTTCTTCTTCTAAAGCTGGAGACAAGGTTGATTGTAGCTCAACATTTGTGCTTTCTTCTCTTTTTGCATTTTCGTCCATATTCCTTTCATGTTCCAAACCCTTAGCCTCTCTTGTTGTAATAGAGATTAAAGCATCTTCCTCAGTACTCACATTAGCATATGGCGCTCTACTGGATTATTTGTGTTTTTCATTTGTTATTATTGTCAATTCTGTTGTCATCGCCTCGTTTTATGTTGGAAACATCCCATCAACTTTTGTTACTAGAACAATATGTAGATTTATGTGTGATTCTTTTGTTTGATCAGCCAATGATGGGTACGATATTGTTTCTTGTTTGTTAAGGATTATTCTTTCTGGTTATTTTAGATCTTGGACATACATTATATGTGTTCCATTCATAGTGTCAAGGCTCTCAACAATTTTGGTTACTCCATCAAAACATAAGATTTTAAGAAAGAACAAAAGAACTCAAAACATGAAAGCTTCAACATCAATTACAATATCCAAATATGAACTGTAGAAGAAAAGAAAAAATATAGAAGAAACATGTTGATGAATGCATGTATGTTCATTAGAGTAGCAAGGCATGATCATGAAGTCTCATGTTTCACACAATACATATTGAGGAATCCTAGGGTCATAGGGTTTACGAATATATTCTAGTATATTAACTGTTATAGGGCTACATTATGATCACATAAATATGGGTCGTTAAAAAAACCATATATATTAGAGGTACTATGACAAATTCTACCTCATCAATATAATTCACTGTAGTGGTGAATTTAACCTTGCACTTGCATTGGATGCACATTTCCTTAACCTTCTTGACCACTTATTGAGCCTTTTTTGTGACCAACATCAAACATTGTAGTGACGAGTTCTATCTTAATATTGATCTTAATAGATAATAGTTTTTTCTCCCTAGTGTGACTAGGATGGACATTTGACATTAGAGAAATAACTTGTCATAGAATTGGGCATTGATAACTCTTTTCCTCCTTGCATTGTATATGCACATTTTAGGCACTTGTTAACAACATGGAGCCTCAAATAATCATGTTTTGAGTGTCTACACTTACAAGAGGATTATATCTCAACATTTGTGCTTTCTTCCCTTTTTTTCATTTTCATCTATATTCCTTTCATGTTCCAAACCCTTAAACTCTCTTGTTGCAATAGAGAGTATAGCATCTTCATTCCCTTCCTACAAAAAATGCTAGGAAAACTCCTCGATTTCAACCATATTTGACAGGGTGATATTCTAGTTTACCCTTTCACTAGCCTTCGTGGCCTTGGTGATCCAAATTCCCATTGATGTGGGTTAAATAAATTTAGGGATAATGTATTTGATTTAAAAAAAAACACATTTCATATTAAAAATTCACCCCTTGTATATTTGAGACCCCTCTAATTTTTCCCTTGGGTTATATTTGAGACTCGATGTGTGCCAAGCACCCTAACCACTCCAAACAAAAATCCCTCAATATCACACTTAGGTGGTTCTCTTTTCGAATCTAAGTGTTAAGAAATTGGATGGTTACATAATTGTTTTTGTTGAGTGCACTTCTCCAAGCAACAACCCAAGTAGAGTGTCTTACATGTTCCAAGGTGGGTATGCACATTCCCACGTGTGAAAACTCATCCACTCCAGCTATTTTCATGCAACATGTGTACCCTCCTATCAATGCATATCCAATTAAATGTGCCATACTTGTCCATGTGTCAAAAGTAGATGAAAAAGAGATACAATATAAAAAAACCCATCATTAAGACTCTCTTCCATGAAACACCCTCACTAAGTAAATTTCCCCTCGCACACTAAGTGATCAATTCATGGAAGTGATGTTTGTAATTGAAGCTTCTGAGGCACCTGTCCATGATGCATTTTTTGTGACAATATATTTCATTACAAGCATTTTTTTCATGATCCCCAAGCTCAATCTATATAACACAAGGATTTTTGCAACTTGGACTATGTTTCAATTGTGACAAGTATAATCAAAGGTTTTACCCCCCATTTTGCATGGGTGACCACCTTCATCACAATATCATCAGGGGAGTGTATGTGATGGATATTGAATGATTTAGTCCTAAGCGCTACAGCCTAGATGATCATTGATGATTCCCTAGTGATGATGCTTTGTAACGTCCCCAACCCTCCGATCGGCGAAGAGGACGTTACCATGCTATTTACGATCCGGGAAACCAACCCCATGAACATGTGCATTCATAAAAATTGAAATGCTTGAACATAAAACATGCTAAGATGCATAATCATTCACATACACAACGGAATAAAACATACATTCATTCATTCAACATGTTCATCATAATTTATTAACAGTAAATATAATTGTAGAAGTAAAATAGAAAAGATTACTTATCTTATAAAGAACTCATCTCGCAACCAGCTACGTCGCTGCAACGTTCCACCCAACCACAGGCCAACGTGCTCCTTAATCTCTCTGCAACACTGCCACCTCCGAGCTAGGCATGATTCCCCAAGGAATAAGGAACAAGCAGGCTTACACATAGCCAAGGATACACAAAACACAGCTAAGCCAACACAGTTGGGTTTATCAGGCCATACAGGAGCTGGGAAAGGCTAAATTTTAAGCTAGTGAGCTCATTACAAAGCTAGGGACACCTACACCAGGGCTATCCTGACTTCTAAGACACCCACACACACCCAACACAAGTAATTAGTCCCTTCTCTACTATACAGTCCCTCAGGCCCTGACTTCCCTTCCAGTGCTATTTAGGGGTTGTGGAGAAGAAAGCCAACCCTCTAGCTCTGTCTGTGTGGTTCCCAAATGCACTAGGTTTATCAAGCAAACCAAGCCCTCATCCCTACTCCAACACAGTCCTAAGACCAACCACTGCATACACGCAGTCAAACAAGCGATTCACAGCTTGGATAGGGAAAACAATTCCTGAGTCGTTCTTGGCCCTATCGTAGCCAAAATGAATCCAAAACAACCTATAGCAGCCCCAAAACGTAAAGGCATACACAGTCAACCAACGTGGGAAAACAAGAGCCCGTTCTCAACAATGAAGCCACCGGGGAAAATTACACAGTCCGAAGATAGAAGGGGAAAGCCGGGTTCTCAGTTGGGCAGGGGAAAAACATATACACAGGACACAAATTGGTAAGGAAAACATACACACAGCAGAAAAATGTGAATGGACCTTCACAGGGAAATCGTGGGTGACAGAACACGGCTCCCAGCTCGCTGCATGAGTAAAAACCAGGAAGAATCATGTGCGTGAGAATGAGCAAGACAATGGAGTATGGCGGTTGTCTCCCTGTATGAAGAAAACAATAGCGAATCTCAATCGGCGCATGAGGATGAGCAAGAATGGAGTGAATCCCCTCGTGGTTTTCCTTCCTACGTGAAGATGGAAAGTCTACGGGTGGAGTGGGCGTGTGGGCAAGGACTGACAGTCTTGCCACCCACCACTTCCCAGCAGTAACTACCCTCAACTAACATCAACAGTTTTAAATGGGTGGTTGACACATGGCCTTTTTTCCCATTGGTTCAAGGTTTAACAATTCCCCCTCCTTATCCTTAGGAAAATCATGCCCTTTTCAATATGGTTGCATTGACATAGCTGGTTGGGGTTCATTTAATTAAAAAATGCATATTTACATGATTCCAAGACTAATATGTGTCGTATATCATGATATACCATCGGCAACGATTCCAATAGCCGAAACATAACACAAACAAATCAATTGTGGGGCTTTTGCCTTTATCTCCACACCATGATTAATTACAATATATACATCATGTACATTTAATGCAAACGGGGTCAAAACCGGGGTGTTACATGCTTCATGGAGTATGTGGATTGTTTGACTTTGAAATAGGGCCTTGTTTGGCTACCATTTATTTATACAGTTATTCCAAGCACAAAGAATGTTCACATGTACAGTTGTGAATCACTTAATATTGGCCTTTTGAAAAAACTGCAATATACCGAAGTCTTCTATGGAGACTAGGGTTTCAAATCTGCTAGTGTGTTAGGTGCATGCTGCTAATCACAACCACTCGAAATGTCATCCACCACAATCAAACAAATATGTCCATACAATATTTGTGAATGGGGTACAATCTGTGTGGAAGAGCAAGGTTTCCATAGAATGTTTCTATGTTCACTCCAAGGGATGCCATGAACAACTGTTGATGAAAATTGTTGCCAATAATCCACAATTTGTTGGTGTGGTTATCCAAGGAATGTATTCAAACTGTTGTTCCAACCGATGGGTATGCTGCTGATTTTAAATTTTAAATTTTCTTAGGAATTTCACCTTCAGGACAACCTCAAGAGTCAATAAACCCTAAAATGCATTTTTATCTGTCTAAGTTTTAATGTCTTACAGATCTTAAAAACGATGGTATAATTTCATGCTACAAGACTACCAATGTGCCCACTGCCATGTCTGCTAGTTGAATGGATCAGTAATGGAAACACTCATTAAATCTATGTAGTTTTGTGATTTATAACATGTTCATCTCAAATTCTAAACATACTCCAACCTTCAATTAGTAGCAATTAGCTCTATTATGGCCCTTGAAAAGCACTAAGAGGCATCTTTGGGTAAATATGGACACATTGTGAGTTTGTGGAAGGAAACATAAGTAAAACTTGTATATTCCAAAATATGGGAAACAAGCAACTTAATTCTTGTAGCAACCATTTGTGACTCCATGTTGGGCTGTTTCCTAGCATTCTGGGCATTCTAGATAGTTCTGAGTATTTTTTAACCATGTTTCAACCCTCCAAACAATAGTTAAATCGTTCCTAGGTATAATGTGAGAATATTCCTTGTAGTGGCATCTTTGATTTAGCCTCAACCAGTAACAAGAAGTAAGTATGGGCAATTTTTTTGATAAAGAACAACAATAAAAATATTAATTTCTCAAGTTCCTAAAAATAAGCTACCATGATCGATTTCTCCACTTTTGGAACACTCAAATACTAGGACATAACGTACATCTTTGTCACCTTTCCATACTCACAGAATTGATAATATTCCGTCTCTGTTTCCATTATAATCAATTAGAAAAGGGTGAAGCCATGGAACTTGAAAGTAACAAAGTGGAAAATGCACAAGAACCAGTAGGCATGTGTGTCAACAAGGAACAACTGCACTCTCATCAAGCTAAAGAGGAACAAGGTCATGAAACAAATCCAATTCTAGAATCTAGATATGGATGGAGTAACTGAAATTGTTGAGATCCTTGACACTATGAATAGAACACATATAATGGATGTTTAAGATATAAAATAACCAGAAAGCAGAATCCTTGACAAACAAGAAACAATCGCATTCCCATCATTGGTTGATCAAACAAAATAATCACACAGAAATCCAGTAATTGTTCCAGTAACAAAAGTTGATTTTTTTTCTTTTTATACCACTATTCTCTCTTGCAATATTTTACTTGAAATCTTTTACTATCCTGCTTAAGTAATCAGTGACCAATAAGAAGAGAAGAAAATTTGGCATAGGGAGGACCCTCTGCTATGGTTTCTTCTTCTTGTTTGGATATGTGATATCATGGATGAGGAATTGTAGTACTTTAAAGTTAAAAGTAATGTTTTCCAATTTCGAATTTAATGTCATTGACAAAGAGAAGTGAAAGATGCAATGCTTGATTTCCATTTATACGACATATAGTTTTGCAAAGTAAAATTTTTCAAAGCTACCTGAATCATGACAAAGGTTAGAGTGTTAAATTATCATTTATATTTAAGTGGGGTTTTGTGGTGGTCTTGTGAGAATTGAACCAACATCCTGATATTTATTTGCATTATGTAACAATGGAGACATCTGGGATAAACTACATGTATCTCTTCAGAGTTTGAGTCTTGACATCAATTTTCTTGGCATGCATTTGAAGTGTTGTATATATTTTCAAGCACTACCTTACAGATTCATAACAAGGTTGTACAAGTCAACATTCATTGATGTGTGAAGTTCTTTAGGTTGTGAATACTAGTTACTTGGTGGAAGAATATAGATTAAAAGGAAAGGGAGACAAATAGAAAGTTTTCTTGCTTGTTACCATCCAAAACCAAGAATGTTTTTAACACACCTATATTGCATAATTTTCCATATCTTCTCATTGCTATCCCACTTGACAACTACAACATAGATGTTTGACAGCAACACATAAGGAGCATAATTTTGGGGGTTTAGCTCAAAAATCTATTCTTCCACAAGTTCTCCTAGATCTAGGTTGTTAGGTAGTCTGAAGGTATAAAGAAAACACGTCCACACCTTAGTAGTAGGATTCATTTTTATTTTGTTGATAAAATATTATCCCTCATCAAAGTTCCTACCATGATCGAGAAGGTAAATCATGCAACCATAGTGATCCATTGTAGGTATTACTTGATAGGATTTGTTGATTCACTCAAAGTATTATTGGCACTCATATACTATACCTACATGGAATCATGTTCTTTTAGTTTTTTAAGATGACTCTTACAGCCTTCTAAATAGCTACACGATTTAGAATTACATTGATATTTCAAACCTGGGATATCCATGGAAGAGTTCCCACTTTATTTGTTCATTGTTGTAGATAACAGTGCACTAGAAGCCCCCTTTTTACTAAAACCTCCCCCTTCATGTGACCACGAACTGCTAAAATAACATGTTGAAGATGACAGATAACTGTAGCATTGATTTTATGCTCAGAGAGTGGTATACAGTCACAAATAATGAGCAAACTACCGAGCAAAAAACTCAACATTGTAATTTTTTATTGTTCTTTAGTACTGCTATTACTGCTTTATTTCCTGTACATTAATTGTTACAGTTTAAGATGCAAAAAATGGTTAAATTTGAACTGTAAATTTCTATAAGCCAATCTTCTCGCATGAAGAGGCTATACATATTACGTGATGACTCAGATGGGTTAGATGTTGTGCTATGTTCTTGACAAGAATCTGCAATATTGTTCAACCTGGCTTTCTTGGTTGGCAGATTGATTATAGTTTGAAGGAGAGAACAAAACAAAAGAGTGAATCAAGTTTAAAATTCAAAAAATGGCTAAATCTGAATTGTAAATTTCTATATAGTTAATCTGGAAAAAATAATGTAATATGTATAGCCTCTTCATGCGAGAATATTGTCTTATAGGATGATCCTCAGTAATTAAGACATAATTATTATGTCGAAGGAAGATGACATAATGAATTTTAGTGAGATCATAACAATATGTTTGCCTCAACTACATTAAGAGGAATGCTATGTATGGAAGAATCCATGCCAACTTGATTGGATATTCTAAATCCAAAGAAAGACAACTTCAACTTGGTACAATTTTTGAGCAACTTAGGGTAACAATTGGCCTTGGTAAAACAGTTTATCTGCAGGAGGAGCAATGCAATGATTTTGGTAAGGGGGATTTAAGCTACAACTCGATATCATCTGTGAGATGCTTTTTTTATCTTAAAAATATTGGTTCAACTTCCAATATATTTATAGCTATGTATTTTTCCACCATTCTTTCTTATGAAGAATCATATAGATCTTGTTTGTTACTATGAGCTAAATATTATGCTATTGGTCCCTCTTTTGAAGACTCAGATATTGAAGCTTGGATATGAATTTGTTACTTCTTAATTACAATTGAATCACCACCTTCTGCTTCTTATTTTAACTCACCTTTGAATGGATTGAAAGGAATACTATTTGATATGATGCTAATAAATGAGGTGTTATTACCTATTTTATTTTTTCATGGAGTACACATGTTGAAAATTTTAAGTACACCATACATGGACACACACAAGATCATGTCTCATAGTAGATCATGGTGTGTGCACGATCTTGATATTTGGTAGGAATTGTGTTGCTAGCATTTTATTTTTTGTTTGTAGTTTGAATAGCTTGTGTTTGCATTTTTATGTTGTAAATATTTATTATTCCCTACTACAAGAAATATTTAGGATTGAGTTGTACTCAAGTTAGGATAGCTTCTCCTTAGTTCAATACATACATGTGAAAATAAAACTACAAGCTCACAAGGTTTGCGATATAGAGTAGGCCTTCAACAATTTGAATATATTATGATCATTGATGAATGTGAATATTTTGAGGGCCATACCTTCTTCTTGATGGTAATGTCATTTATCTTAAATGTTTATAAAAATTTAGGGGACATTAAAATTCAGATTACCATTCATCAATTTAGGGATAGGGTTTCAATGTCAAACTTATAAGCTTTGAGTCATAGTTATAGGGTTAGGGTTTGAGTATTCACTTTTAGGGTTTTTTTGTTTGTCTTTTCATGTCCAAAATATGTTGAAAAATGTAACTTCTGATCATATTCTTATTGTACTTTTATTGTATTAGTGTTATACCTCCTTCGAGGGATGTTATTGATGTATTTGGTCATGTAAAAGTCATTGAAATATTCAATGTAAACGCTCACTATAATTCAGGTCAACAAAACTCAACATAAATTGATAATGTGTTATTGTGCTAATTTTATATAATTTTTCTCATGCGGGATTCACTTTTGGTTTCTATATCGATTTGGAATTTCAATTTTGGAATATTAAGTAAGATGTCAAACATGGATTGTGGCCCACTACTACATGTGAACCTTTTTCCCATGGAAAATCGTCGCTATAGAAACACTTTTGTGTCGCTATTGCGGCGAATAGAATCCCAAATTTTCATGGAAAAATTATCGTCACATTAGCCATAGTTCGAATATTCCGTCGCTATAGCAACAAAACAGAGATGACACATGGTGATTAAAGAATTTGCTTCAAGAAACAATAGGCATCATTATAGTGACGTTTATCTATCGTTATAGCAACGTCGTGGTATCGCTATATCGACGGAAGATTGTGGAAAAATCATGTAATTAAGTCATATTGCGTCACTAGAGTGACGTATAGTCGTCAGTATAGAGACGTACATTTGTCAAAATAGCAACACCAATGCATTGCTATAGGCACAAAAGTATGTTTCAACTAAGAAGAGCCCAAGTCCTTTTCCGTCGCTATAGTGACGAGCTATCGTTGTTATAGAGCCGAAAACTTGTCACTATAGCGATGACAATTTGTCGCAACTTAGAAGCGACTAAGCACTGATGTGTGGCTATAGAAACATCGCTATGTCGCTATAACAACACCAATACATCACTATATCGATGTTTACTGTGTATTTTTTTTAATATAGAATTCACATCAAAGATTGTATTTTAAATATATGCATACATCTAGGCTCTTACAATGATGTTGGTGGGAAATAAGTATTAGAGACTAAATTTCCTCCTTGAAACTTATGTCCTCCTCAAAACTATATAGGATATCATATATATTTCAAGCGCATAACCTATTACTTATTAATATAGGATTTATTGAAGCCTTGAGAAATATTATTAGGAAGAAAAATGAGAAAATGGCACACATGCATCCTCAAAGGATTGAGAAACATTTATCCAACCCAAATCTCCTAATTTCAATGGCATCCTTTTATCATATCTTACCTCCATTTTCCTACCTCATACAACTTAACAAGTGCAATATTTCAACTCTATGTTATGCTACCTTAGAATTTGAAGTTTGAACCATTCCCAGCCTAGAAGAAATGCCATTATCATGCTTAGCAGTCTTGACATACTTTGATTGTGATGGAATCTGGAACAATGATTGTGTTCTAATTGTGTAGTATACACTATATTTTCTAGTTTATCATAGTTATTCACAAATCCCAGTATCGTACTTTATGTGGAAAAAATACTTAGAACATGTATTATGTTATTGATACAGTATTGTAAATTAGCTAGGAGAAATTTTACAGTACCTTCAGCAATGAAGATATTGTGACCCCCATCTATCAGCTATTTTCAGGTATGGGTTATTGATACATCCTGCTTCATGTACCCTGTGCCATAAACAACTATAAGAGTCATTCCCAAAATACAAGGAACTTATTTGGCATTCATAACTTTTGGCCTCCATGCTAATGTGTTAAATATAAAAAACATCTACAACCTTTTTCAAGTTTAATAATTGTTGGGAAATCTAAAATTGAAGTTATGTATACCAGTATTTATGTGTTCTTTTATCATGTTTGGCGACTTTTTTATATGAACATGTTTATCCCTTGTAAATGCAAAAATAGTTTCCTTGTATAGAATTTTGATTTCATGTACTAGGACATCATGATCCATTTTGCTAATGCAAGGGACCATAGTCCAAACATCCTGTTGAATCACTAGACAAAGAAAGTCTTATCCTGGATTAAACTTTCAAGAAATTAACATAGCAATCTGACAGTTATATCAATCCAACCGAGGATTCCTAAGAAACCATTAATACATATTCTTCTGCAGTTCTGGAAAGAGATTGTTTCCTTGTACTCATGTACAACTAGGGTACCCTCCTGCAAGGTCAGAGTTTCTTTAGATAAAGAATCCACATGTGTGTTTAATTCTTAGATAAAGAATTCAAATGTATCCATTACCTCCTTCACTTGAGTTCACAAGAGTGAAGAATAGATGGGTTGGGAACTTTGTTGAAGAATGTTTGAAAAGTTGGATGAGACAAAAAGAGATCAAGGAATGGAAGGTTGTGCCATGTCTGACTATATGGGACTTGTACCTAGAAAGAAAATCATTGCTATTTGTGGAAAAAGTTGTAGTACCTTCATTCCAATGTTCTTATCAAATCATATCCATGGCCATAGCTGAAGCCTTGCAGGCTTACATTCATTCAAGAAAAGAGAGGCAAATGGAGAATTTAGTCCTCATTAAAGAGAAGGTATGGAGGTTCTTTTATGGACAAAGGAAAGTTCCTTGGGATAGTAGCAGTGTAGGTTGTATTTTGTTTTTAACTGAGAATCACACAATTAAGATGGATGGTTGGTTGTAGGCCTTAGCACAAGATCTGATAATTTTGCATAACTAATGGCATTAATGCTTCTTCTCAAATGTGACATAGAGAATAATGTAAAGAAGTTACAGTTCTATAGTGACTTCAGTCTGGTGATTAAGTAGATGCAAGGTACATGCCAGAATCTAAATATAAACCTCGGACCTCTAGGATATCAGAAAAAAAAAACAATAGCAATCTTGTTCAATACCATTTATTTTACTTGTGTATACAACAAGCAAAATGTGGAAGCTAATGCGTACTCAAAGGAAGAGCGGCAGGTAGCAAAGGGAAGTGTGATCATTGAAGAATGCATGGATGAAATAATTTATGTCTCAGAATCTATTATTTAAGGAGGTTGTTATAGATATGATCATTGAAATTTGTTTAAATTTCCAGGCCATAATGTCAGTTAAAATTTTATCTTTCTATTTTCAATCATAAATAAAGACACAATACTTTTATAGAAATGTATAGGACTAAAGACAAGATAGTTAAGGGGTTTTCTCTGTGCTCTTTTAATACACAAACATCAAGATGAAGATGTATTAGGAGTCTGTTTTTGGAGGGAGTCAATAAAGAGCTCTTTTTTTTAATGCTTTGAAAGCGCAGCAACAGATTAGGAAAGTAATTTCTCATCTTCTTGAATGGAAATGGTGATTTTTCCTGGAAAAAATAAATGTGCCATTTGAATATTATCATTATTACTATATGTACTTTATGTTTTTAAACAAACATAAATGAAAGAATATCATGGAAACTTCCTTTCTACAATATATAATTGAACCTTTGAGAAGAGAAGGATACAAGTTAGATCAAAGCACAATACTCTTAACCCCAGGTTGATATAAATCCCTTAAATGGAACATACTGGAAAAAAATAGAAACCATCATTTAGTAAGTTTCACTTTGGTTCCAAATAAATTTATTATTTTCAACACATTAAAATTTGATTTTATCCAACCCTTTGACTTACGATAACCTACCTTACCATATCCCATAGTAAAATTAAAAAAATAGAAAATAAAATCTCTCAAAGGGATGAGACCCAGATATAACCTGCATGTGTGTTAAAAAAGACTTTAAACAACAAAAACACCTTAAACGTTCTAAAAGTGAAAAACAATAAAAAATAAATGTCACACTCCATATTTGAAAATTCACCAAAAGTTTAGGCTCAAAGGCTTCAATAGGAGAAAATTCAAAATTACTTAGCTCAGTAGCACCCCATCCTAGTCCTATACCAGGAGCAGGAACTTCTCTATCTTTCAATTCACTGGACTACACAAAGTGCCACTCTAAAGACACAAGATCCATATAGATGTTTAAAGCACATTTCAGCTCATTTTGAGAAAAGATGCAAACTCTCAGGTAGATTCAACTCATTTGTATTTTATAATTATTTTTCTCAAATATTCAAATTCAAAGATGAAACAATGAGACAAGCATGTCCAACATAGAAAAACCATACCTTAATATCCTTCATGTCTAGCATGTCCCAGAAACAATGAGACAAGCACATCCATCATATAAAAACCATACCTTAATATCCTTCATGTCTAGCATGTCCCAGAAACAATGAGTTACAATAAGCATTAAATTACTTAAAAAAATAACAGTAATAAGAGTAGCGATCTATATCATATCTAAGTTGTTAATTAAAGACAACAATACATACTAGTAGCATGATATATCAGATCTAAACCAATTATAAATTCAGCATAAGATGTTAGGGCAGAGCTCCCTTATCCTCAGAAAAAATGCTTCTAAACAGACTTCAACCTCTTAGCGTTAGGTTACTTGCATGAGACTCAAATAGACCAACATATGTGTGAAAGGAGAGAACCCAGAACTGGAAAAGAACGTAAAATAGATCATCCAAACCTCACAAATCAAAAACCGCGGTAGCACAACAATGAGACCAACTCGCAATAAAAAATGATAGCAAAGTACTCCAAAAAATGTCATATAAGGTAGCAATATGGTGGATGGCACCTAACAAAGGCTCTTAAAGTGAATTTAAGGGTGCAAGAATGCAGAAAGCAGTTGATGTGGAAAGGTCTTGAAAAGTACAGAACAAGTATTCAAAACATTTTTTGGCTCATCCTCCCAGTTGATGTAAAGAATGCCCGCAAAAATGCACAAAATGTTCAAAATTGGCATGTGGGAATGTTTAACTAGCTGCGGGAATTTTATCCTAGTCTTGCATGCATAATGCAATACTTGTGGGAAAGCTTCAGAAAAATGCACACAGGAAGAAGAAAAATGCTCACATGAGTGAAGGAGATGTCATTAAAATGCACTCAGGGTCCCCAATATGCCCGCAAGTGGAGGAGGCAAATTCCAGCAATGCCTCAATAATATCCTCAAGTCGTAAATATGCTTGCACTTGAGAGTAAAAATGCCCGCATCTAGTTAAAAATTCCCACTGAGCAATAATAAAATAAAAATTCCCACAGGGAAATAGAGTAAAAATGCCCGTAGCTTGTAAAAATTCCCTTAGCTAGTTAAATATGCCCACATTTAATTTTCAAAATACACTTACATCAATTCTCCAAATTGGATAAGCAGTTGATTTTGGAAAATGTCTGCAACCTATTGAGAAATGCCCTGCATATAGTTTTTAAATTTATGTTGGACTGATAAAATGCACGTGCTACCTTATAAAATTCCCACATGCGTCAAACATATACACGTAGGTCCAAACAAATGCCCGCAAAAATGCACAAAATTTTGAAAAATGCCCACAGGAAGCCATAGAAATAGATGAAGTAAAATGCAGAAAGAAATTAGGTACAGTATTTGCAGAAATATACATTTGTGAGATATTACTTTTCATCGATTCTGAATATATATGTGTGAGACAAATTAAGTATCTTGAGATGAACAAACCAGCAAGGTTTCAGGGGGAGCAATTAGTCTACATTTTGATAGGGGGAGTAGTATGGTTAGATAAAGAAAAGAAAATAAAGTGAAGGAGCATTGTGATGTGGTCATTGATGCATGCTTACCTTTTATGAATTTACTAGATGACTATTGATACATTCATTATGCGGGCATGTCCTTAGATGTCACGGACATTTCAATGATAAAGTTAAACACTTGATAGCTACAGCTAAAGTAAAGTTTTTATGGGAATCCTGAGCTTATAAAGATATTCTCCAACTATATTGTACAACCACTTGGATGGAGATTAATTTCCATAAGTCCTTGATTTGTTTCAATTGTATGCTTGATCATGGAATCATAGGTGCACTACAAATATTCACTTTTTCAGAGGGATAAAGTTCATGATGTACTGAAGTACCTTGGATTTGTTCTCAAACCCCTTGTCTATGGCATCAAGGATAGAGGTTGGATGATAGGAAGGACTGAACATCGAATACATTTCTAGTATCACATGTGGATATCATGTGGAAGCAGAATGACTATTGTTAATGATGTTCTCAAAGAAATTCATGTTATTTACTAGTTATTACTTTCTCATTGTCCCAAAGGGATACAAAAAAAAATATAGGTTTTGTTTTGACTACTTGTATCACATAAAATAGGACAAGGTTAGGTTTCACCTAGCTCATTGGAAAGTACTTTCCAAATCAAAACATGAAGGGGGGAATATATCTCTATGGGCCTTGGCTACTCATATCAAAGAAGCAACTTCTAAATTATTTCACATTACTTTTACACATGTATACAGGGAATTGAATAAGGAAGTATTACTAGGAAAATTTCACATATGTGAAATAAGGAAGGACCCATGAACATTTTTCCTTAATAATTCTATACTATGGACCCATGACCATTTTGCCTTGATTTTTCCATGTTTTAACATCATTGTCAACATTAACCACTCTAAGGAAGCTACTTTGTAGGTATTTTTTGAAATATATTTATGTGAACTCATTTATAAGCTCAGGATTCCCATGACAGTTACAACAGTAAAGGAAAAAATGATGTTGATGGTAAAGGATGGTGACATTGCAAAAAGGAATGTAAAGGTTGATGACATGGCAAAAATGACAAGACAATTTGGACATCAATTCAACATGAGGGTAGGGTACCCGACCTTCTCAATTGTATGTGGTCATATGTCTCATGTGTCTCATGCAAAGAGTGGAAGCTCATAATCATTATCCGTGGATAAGGAAGATCATGTGGTCATCTATTCTTCCTCAGGTTAACTCAGCAAGGGGTGGCCAGCCCCTTAAGAATAACCATAGTCCTCGGAAGATGTCACACATATTCAAAAATAATCTATGCAACAAAAGTGAACAAACATTTCACATATAAATTGTAAAAAGCACAAATATAGGTATATTAATTGTTTTAATCAGCACAGTACTATCAAATAGAGAGTTGCATTAATAATCATTAAAGTAATGAAAACAAAAAACATTAATAACCATAATCTTTTAAATGCTACAATATTGGACAATACTGAAAGGGGGGGTGGGTGAATTAGTATTGTTACCTTTTTTACACTTTTAACCACTTTTAAAATAATAAATAACAAACATAATCAACAATATACAGAGAACAAAAATTTATCGTGGAAGCCCAACTGGTAAAAACAACAAACACTTTCTATAACTTCAAAATTACATTTTCAATTGGTTTTAATACTTTCAAAAATATTATATCTTATAATTTTGTCAATACAAAGTACCCAGTCTATGTTAAAATAGTATCCTACATACCATCATCAAAGGGTGTACAAAACAAAGCCTCAATCCAACACCAAAAATACATTCCACATAGTCCAAAGAAGTACATAGTGATCCCTGAAGGCTTATCTAAGGAAGCACCTAGGGGGTAAAGTGAAAATCCCCCCCCCAACTCGAACTAAGGAGAAGTTAGTAGAGCATAGTCAAAGGCTCATCAAAAGGAGAAGTCAGTAGAGCATAGTCAAAGGCTAAAAAAAACTTGAATATTTTATAAGAAAGATGAGTAAGCCACAACAAGTATGTTGAATAACATAACTTAAAATAACATGATGGTGTCGCTCCCAATAGACTCTCCATCCAATTCCAAGTCAACATCTCAATTTCACTGCAATAACACACTAAAACATATGAACTGTTAGAATCATGATTTTCCTCTTGACATGAACATATTTTCAGGGTCCATCATGCCCTCTCCGTTGCTCTGAATAAATCCAGAGTTAGCAAATTTTCATAGGGGACTTCTATGGAAACCCAGCTTCTTTGTGATGTTCAATGGGGAGAAACAACCATGAAAACTTCCTGAGAAGGCTCTGATGCCATATTAGAATTTGAATGTCATTTATATCTTCAAGCATATAGTTCTAATAATGTTTGCAGTAAATGAAGAATGAAGATAAAAACTGAACAAAACAAACCACACAAAAAACAGACAAGTATTGCTCAGTAATTTACACCATCATTCACAATAATAATATCCGGTGTTACAATAGTTTACATAGGAATAATTCGAATGCATGGGATATGAATTCGAATCTAACAAGTGGATATGACTCTATCTAACTGAATCTCTAACTCATGGTCTCTCAATCAATATCGGAGTCCAAAATCAACTCCCAGATGTCCAACCAACTCAAACAAATAGTGACATCTATTTAACTCAGTGCAACTAAGTGTGGTAGGTGGGAAAAGGCACCTACTCCACTTGCATCCATGCAATACATTTGCTAGCTAATTGTTTGTGAACTAACTGAAAGTAACTGAGGGCTAACTAAGACTAACTAGTACTAACTCCAACTAACTGAAGTAGGTTGGTGCTGGGAGTCCCAGTGGCTCCTAAATGTAGGGATTGGTCTAGGAGGCGCCCAAACTGATGCATGCACATACGATAAGTGGAAGTTAACCTCTATTAGTGTTCCTCGCACTCTAATTACTGGTACATCTGGCCCCATTAGGCCAAGTGGACTCAATTGTACTATTGGACCCAAATATTTAATTAAGGTTCTTAAGTTAGGCAATAATTAATCTAATAGACAGTATGATCAAGGGAGGATTAATAATCCTAACAACCCCCCTGAATCCTAAATTGGACAACTGTGGGCCCTGGTAACAAGACCATAGGTCACCTAATATACAATCTAAGAGACACAATACAAATGAGGTAAGAAAACCCCTTGGGAAAAACCCCCTCAAATAGGAATTGAGAATCAAGCCTTAATGCCCAAAAGAGACCTGAGAAAGGAAAATCTCTTTTTGATAAAATACTTGGTAAAAATATTTGTAATCTGATCCTTTGTCGGACAGTAGTGCAATGTGATGGTTCTGTCATGCACCAGTTCCCGAATGTAGTGCATGTGAACCTCTATGTGCTTTGTCCTCTACTTCTGAACAGGATCACTGGAGATCTTGATTGTACTCTAGTTCTCACAATAAAGATCTACTGTAGGTGAAGTCTGAATCCTGAACTCTGTTAATATGCCATGCAACCAAACTTCCTAAATAGTTGCATTCACAACTCCTCGATACTACGCTTTTGTTGAATAAAGTGAAAGTGTTGCTTGCTTCTTGTTGAACCAACAAATTGGCCCAGATCCAATCATGAATACAAAACCTGAGGTGGATTTCATATCATTTCCATCTCATCCCCAGTCTGAGTCTGTAAATCCTGTGAGATCCAGCTGTGCTCCAGCAGCATAGTGGATCCCATAATCAATAGTACCCTACACATAGTGCAAGATCCTCTTTGTTGCCTTCCAGTGCAGCTCATGGGGCTCCTGCATATATCTAGAAGTAGCACTCACATCATAGGATATGTCTGGTCTCGAATGAGTGAGGTACATAAGGCTTCCAATGAGCTATCTGTAGAGAGTGATGTCCACCAAAGGTGTGGAACCACCTTCTTCAATCCTGATTCCTGATAGAAAGGGGCAGGGGGTTTCCTTGCAATCCTCCATGTGGAATCTCTTAAGCATGTATGATGAATACATGGACTGTGAGATCGTGATTCCCGAAGTATTTTGACTTACTTCGGGACCAATGAACTGCCTTAACAGTCCTAATTCAGTCATAGCAAATGCTTTATTAAGAGAAGACTTGATGCTTCTCAATCCAGCAGCAGAGCTACTAGTAATGAGAAATTCATCCACATACAATACAACTAGAAGAAATAACCCCTCCTTCTTCATGTATACATTGAAATCAAATTTGCACCTTTCAAACTTCTAAGAGATGAGGAAGGCATCCATCTTGGAGTACCATGCTCGTGGGGCTTGTTTGATTCCATACAGTGATTTCCTCATTTTGCACACTAAAGAAGGATCATCAATAAACCCCTCAGGTTGTTTCATATATATCTCTTCCTCCAAATCACCATGGAGGAAGGTACTCTTCACATCCATGTGATGTACTTCCCATCTCTTGGAAGCAACGATCGCCAATACCAGCTTGATGGAGTCCATTGTAGCTACTGGAGCAAATGTATCATTGTATTCCAAGCCTTGGACCTGAGAATACCCTTTTTCCACCAACCAAGCCTTGTACTTGGTTGTGGTCCCATCAGCAGCTATTTTGGTTTTGTATATCCATTTGCACTATACCAGCTTCCTTCCTGGAGGTAAGGAGACAAGTTCCCAAGTCTGGTTGTCATGTAGCAAATCAAACTCCTCATCCATGGTTTCTTGCCATCTAGGATCATGGAAAGCCTCCTTGAAGGATTGAGGATCTAACCCAAGCATCATAAAACACCTCTGAGCAAGAAGAGGATATGTGTGAGACAGTGCAACACTCTCCTTTTAATACAGAGGCCTCATTCTTCTTTTTTCATATGGATCCCTAGCACCATCTCCAATTGCTTCTATGAGTTGCTTAGCCCATTTAGGCTGTTGGAATGAGGTAGATGCTGGATCTGGATCTAGATCCCTTTGAGGTGTAAGGTCAATGTCTGGATCATGCTGGGATGACTCCTCTCCTGAATTTGAATCTGAAATGTCAAGATTTGAAACTGAAACTGCAATAGGAAGTGAAGGAGTGTTTATACCTTCATCATCTTCGAATGAAAGCTGAGGTGATGCTAGAACTGTGTATGGCATGAAGTAGAGAAAGTATGTGGCTTGGAGGAATGATCATAAATTTCTTTCACTACAAGCTCCCCATTTGAGATTTTTGTGATCTCCACTGAGTCAGGTCCAAACACCACTTACTTTGCTGAGCCGGTATGAGGCATCTGGTAAATAGACAACATATTAGCTGCAAGGGAGGGCACATATAGGACATCTATGAACACACCATGCTTCGCTCTGATGGTGCCTATTCCTGCTGCTGGAATTTGGGAATCATCTCCCATGTGAATAGTTAGCCCTTCATTGATATTGAGAGAGGAGAAGAGATCCTTAAAGGCCACTGTGTGATTGGAGGCTCCGTAATCAATCAAATAGGCTGTAGACCGAGGTAGTCCTGCTTTCAAAGCATGACATCTTTCATGTCCATTATTTGACTTCTTTGCTCTTTGTGGGGAAACAATGTTATGTTGCTTGAGAAGAGCAGTCATCTCATCAAATTGCTTCCTCATACAATGTTTTTTTAAGATGGTACCCTTTTTCACAATAGGGACATAGTTTCCTCTCAAATTTCTTCTTCTTAAATCCGGAGGCCCCTTTAGAAGTTTGCTAATTTTGTTTAGGCTTCGAATCAGTTGCCTTTGGCTCATTCTTTGATTTCCCCTTTTCTTGCGCTTTGGAAGAGTTAGAAACTAGGAGAGCTTGATCTTTGGATGTCTTGTTGACTCCCATTCTCATCATTTGTCTTGCTCGTTGATTAAGGACTCGAAAAAAGAATCTAAGGAAGGAACCTTCCAATCAGGAAAGCTTTCCCGCTTGGAATGAAATATGGAAACAAATATATAATACTCAGGGCCTAGTTTGCTCAGTATGGAAAGGACATTCTCCTCATCCTTTCTCTCTATCCCGCACTATCTACATTGGAGTAATAGAGACTTGAATTTAGTAAAGAATTGCTCAATAGTCTCAAAACTGTTGGGATGTAAAGATACCAACTCATTCTCCAGAATGTGTCCATGAAGCTCATCTTTTTTTTAAAACAAGCTATCAAGCTTCTTCCAGGATTCTATGGGAGTCCCCAAGCCTTCTAGTTGGAAGAGGAGATCTCTAGAAATATAAGTACATAAGTACCCGAATGCTTCATCACAATGGTTCAGAAACTTGTTCCGCTCTACCGACTGTTGAGGCTCAGGCTCCCATACATGTATGATCCTATGGTATCCATGCTTGCACAAGACTGGCTGCATATCAATCCTCCAATCAATATAATTGGAAGTTGTGAGGATCCGTGGTTCAGGAGTTTGAGAACTCATAATTGCTCCGGCTGGAAAACTGCAAATACTTCACACAAGCTACGTAACACCTATCAATTTCACTACAATAACACACTAAAACATATGAATTGTTAGAATCATGATTTTCCTCTCGACATGAACATATTTTTAGGGTCTGTCACGCCCTCTCCACTGCTCTGAATAAATCCAGAGCTATCAAATTTTCATAGGGGACTTCTGTGGAACCCAGCTGCAGTAAATGGAGAATGAAGATACAAACTGAACAAAACAAACCACGGTATTGCTCAAGAATTTATAGTATCATTCACAATAATAATATCTAGTGTTACAATAGTTTACATAGGAATAATTCGAATGCATGGGATATGAATTCGAATCTCCCAAGTGGATATGATTGTATCTAACTGAATCTCTAACTCATGGTCTCTCAGTCAATATCGGAGTCCAAAATCAACTCCCAGATGTCCAACCAACTCAAACAAATAGTGACAGCTAGTTAACTCAGTGAAACTGAGTGTGGTAGGTGGGAAAAGGCACCTACTCCACATGCATCCATGCATTATCCATGCAAGACATGCACTAGCTAACTATTTTTGAACTAACTGAAAGTAACTAAGGGCTAACTAAGACTAACTAGTAATAACTCCAACTTATTGAAGTAGGTTGGTGTCGAGACTCCCAGTGGATCCTAAATCGTATGGATTGGTCTAGGAGGTGCCCAAACTTATGCATGCACATGCAATAAGTGGAAGTTAACCTCTAGCAGTCTTCCCCACACTCCAATGACTCGTACATGTGGCCTCATTAGGCCAAGTGGACCCAAATATTTAATTAAGGTTCCTAAGTTAGGCAATAATTAATCTAATAGATAGTATGATCAAGGGAGGAATAATAATCCTAACAATATTTTGTCAATTGTGGAATTTTGGGTTTATTTTGGTTAAATATTGTATTAGTCCCTTGAATGCATTAATGATTCTTGTTCTTAATTGATGTTTTCTTGAAACTTGTGTAGTAGCTTCATTGGTTTCATTTGATTTCCTTTGATTCAATTGTTTGAGGAAATATGTTTTTATTTCTTACCCAATTGATGCATTTCTTCATTTTCTTTTCTCTTCCATATTTTGTTGGACTCCTTCTTAGACATATATGCGACACTTCCTTTAATTGAGGGAATTCTTGACTTCCTGCAGTCTTGATATTTGTGACCAAATACATCACATTTGTAGCATTTTACAGTGTAATAAAATCTCGTAATATGTCCAGCATGATTGCATCCCCAACATCTTAACAAGTTCTTGAAATTTCCAAGACATTATCTTGCATAGAATTTGCAGTCCAAAGCTTTGTGTTAGTCCCTTGAATGCTTCTAGTTCTCATTTGATGCTTGATTTAAACCCCTTTTTGTAGCTTGAATCAAGATTGGTTTTAGTTGATTTCTATTGATTCAGGGTTTGAGAAAATATGTTTTTATTACCTTTTAGTTGCATGAATTAATTATCTTCACTTTTTTTATTATTTTATGTTTATTGTATATTTTCTATGTCAATACTTATCATTATTAAAAAAAATAAATGAGCTCTACATAGCTAAGAGAAGAGAAAAATGGTCTATGAACTAGGTTCCTGTGCATTGATCGTAGGATACCTATTGGCACGATACCAACATTCATCTAATGCAATAATAAATTGGCATAATTACAATGCATAATTGTATTATCCTACACGACCACAATTGGCTCATGGAGGACAAGATCGAGCATAATGTATGATTCTATCAGTTTATATGTTTGTCAAAATTCAGGTCCCCACATGTCCGTTAGACTATTAAGGGATGAGATAACAAGTGGAGTCCCCACTTGCCCTGAATCTAGTCAATGTAGTTGTGTTTCACTGACACCTTCCAGTTGTGACTCATGAGTCTACGTGTTCTATTGTCGATTATGTGATTCATGTTATTTGGCTAATGTTGTTGTTCCTCTATTTTTGAAGTAGGTTGAAAAGTATTTATGGTAGCAAGATCATTATGTGTCAATTTGAGGCTGCATTTAAGGTAAAAATATATTCTATATTTTTTATTTTTCGTTGTAACATTGATGATTGGGACTGCATTTCTTTGATGTTAGTTATTTAATATTGATGTTTTAATATTTAACTATTACATTGTCTTTCTTTTTTGTGATAAAATGAAAATCGATGGACACATTATTTTTCTCTTTTCTAGCATTTATTTACATGTAATTGGGATGAAATTATATTAATTCGACCTCTATTTCATTTGTAGAAATTATTTTGTGGAGATGACTTGAATGCACAAGATATAACAGAGGTAAAATTATTTATTTTGAAACTTTTAGCTTGTTTTTAAATTAGATCATTTATGACATTGTGTGCTTCATATAAATCTAATTATGGGATTACATGGACGAAATTAGGATGTGTCACTAATAAACATTGATAATATGTCTTGAAATGGTATTACACAATGTATAAAACATGAGCAATATATTCTACAATTTATATTTCTTGATTTTGTATGGAATCTCTGAAATATTTCTACCTTTTATAAGGTATAAAGATGGTGCTCCATTTCTAAACAAGATCAATGTTTGATTTTAAAATAATCCATCTTAAAGGTCCGTGGACTGCTTGTTAGACTCTAACAATGCAGTCTTTAGCTTTCTGGCCATCTACTAAATTTGGTGATAGAACTTAGTATTTAGCTTTCATTGTTTAGAGTTTGATCCATTGACACGATGCGTCATATTTATAGTTTGCATACATTGCTAATGTTTCCAATTCTCCCAAGTTGAGATGGATTCTGATGATGTAGAACATGATGTGGAAAACCAAGATGAATAATTCAGGATAGAATCAAGGAAGAAGGATTCGTCTTGTAACTTTTCACAGCAAGCGCAAAGTGGTGGGTATTTTTAATTGCAACTTTGTATATGATTATTAATTGTGTTCATTTTGGTTGGTTGGGAACAATGATACACAATGTTTTTGTAAATTGGGGGGGAGACAAGTTTCAGGGCTGGCTACATCAACATCCCATTTTTCATAGGATGGAATAGAGAACAATGTCCTATATATTGCATATAGTTATACAACATATTCATCGATTGAATGATTTTTTGAAATACATGAAATTGGGAGGTTTCTTCAATTTTTTTCATTAGATATTAAGGATATATTTAGCATTTCCTAAAGGTTTTACAATCCAGACTATTCTTCTGGTGGATATAGACACATTATGGGTGTTGCTTAGTATCATTTAGGATAGGTATTCTAGTTTTATTAACTATCTATTATAATCATTATTGGGAATGTTACATTGCTAGTTAAAGTTTTCTACATTTTTCCATTCAAATGCATGGCCAAATTGAAGATGTAAATTTGACCCTTGCTAATTACATCTATAGTTAGTTTAGTCGATTGTTGGATAAATATCTTTAGTTAACTTAGCATAGCTACATCAGGGTGCTATAATTATCTGTAGGTCAATCACAATGCTTGTTTTGTAATGCATATTATCACTTTTAACAATACAAACATTTTCTTGTCATTTTTTCTATACTGCATCCTATGAGAAAAAGGACTCATGAGAAACAAAAATCCTTTTTCTTTGTAAAGAAGTTATTGGTATCACTTACCACATATGTATGTTACATCCAGATACGTATTTCTCAAGACTGAAGGGATAGGGTCAAATTTTTACATAAGAATCCTAGGGTTTAATGCCTTTTACAATTCAGGTACAAAGTTAGAGTCCATTAAGACACTTTGTCTCAAAAAAGTCGGATATAGAGTTTGATTCCTTTGTAGAGTAGTATCACTAATACATTTTAAATCAAAATTCATATTTCTCAATACTTAAGTGTCGAGTTCATAGTTTTACATGTTAACCCTAGGTTTCAACACCATTTCCAAGTCATATATAGAGTTAGATTCCATTTATATAGGAAGCTAAATAATTGATAACATTGCGTGCTCAAATTTACTAGGTATTATTCACATACTCTTTCACAAGCCATTGGACCAAATGGATTTTTGTCTTGATTTACCAAGTTAATTTGGTATAAAAGATACAATCATTATCAACAATATTCCAATGACATGTCTTGTATGAGTTGCAAAAGGATATGCAAAATGGAAATTCCTTTGTAGAAAACTTAGCATAATGCATGTTAAAGCTATAGGAATACTCCCAAGACTTGGGACACAATTAAAGTAGTGATACGTTGGGCACATTTCCTTCAAAAACTCCATACCAGGGATGTCCTAAAGTACCTAGTATGTTAGGTGCCTCAAGAGTCAGGATGCATCTATGCCCCCATCCCATTTTTACTTCCTTTGTTGGGGATGTAAACAAAAGGGATGGTGACATACATGGATGCATTTGCTTGATGTGTCAACATACTCGTTACTTATAGGTTGCACATAGGACATCTCCCCATCAGACAGGGAACTTCTACAAGACTTTGTTTCCTAGGTCATTTTTTAGTGACTAGAAAAAATACTTAAATTTGATTCTTTTCCACTCATGTATAGTGGGTTCCACCAACCTTCCTACACACTATAATCCCAAAACTTCATATTGTTTCTCTTGTCCAAATTCACACCCATAAATTCCTAAAGGCATGTTCTTTACTTCAGGAGGACATGGACAGTCCTTAAATCCAAATCCATCATACAGACCACAAAATAGTCATCCATTCTCATGATATTTTATGCTTAAGGATTCTTGTAGTCATCCACAAACCTAAGAAACTAAATCATGTGATATTGTATGCTTAGAAACTTTGATCTTTGTATCCTTTCTAATGGATTTTACATGTTATTAGATCAAAAAAGTAGAATTGTTACACCTTTTACATTTGAGAGCTAGGATACCATCTTAGGTTTGTTTTGTTTTATTTGGAAACATGAAAATTATCCCAAAGCGCACTTACAGGATAAAATTTATCAGGTTCACATTGGAAGAAATTTACTTCTCAACGTCATGAAGAAAATCAAAGGTATCAATAACAACATGAATGGGAAGAAGAGGGACATCTACAGCAAGGGAAGCAACAAAAACAATAGTTGCATGGGCAACAACATGAATTATAGGCTAGGGACTATCCAAATCAGCACTATAATAGTTCACTGTAATAGTTCTCATAGGAATAGGTTGGTCCTTCTTGAAGCCTCACCTTCAGGAAAGAGAGAAAAATGTTCTTATGATTGTGATCTCATTGCAATTTCTTTCCAACATTGCGAGCATAGTTATCACTGAGACTGGATATTTGTAAATTTCAATAAATTTAATGGAAGGTGATCTTGTCCATGGATTTTGCTAAATTAGCGAATTTTATAAATTTTGGTTTGTTGAGATGGATATGTTTGTCTATAGATATAGGATGAGAATATGCACTCATGTGAATTTGTGGAAGCATTCACCTCTTCCCTAAACAAAGACATCTAGGGAATATCAACTTCAGGTTCAGTGTCAGATTCAACTTTAGCATCATAGTTGCAGGGGGAATTTACATGAATTCTAGGCCGGGGACTATCAAAATAAACACTATAATAGTTCTCATAGGCACGGGTTGGTCCTTCTTGAAGCATTACCTTCAGAAAATAGAGAAAAATGTTCTTATGTGTGTGATCCCATTGCAAGTTCTTTCCAACATTGTGAGCATAGTTATCATTGAGAATGGACCTTCTACAAAATATTGGCTTACATGGGATCAAGAATTTTCTAATAGATATTATCTGTTGCATTGCCATCATTTTTCCATTAATTTGGTTGATCAAGAATCTATGTGAAGCATATAAGAATGATGGGAAGGAAGCTAGGAACTTGGTGAAATTGACACTCTTCGGAAAATTTTACGTGGTCGTTGTCGATTGTTTATATTTTATCAGATTCATAGTTTATGCCCTCATAACAACCATTGAATATAAGTACAGGTAGATGAGAAATGTTGTAGAAGAGGTTGTAATCCTTGACTTCTATATATTCATATTTTACAATTTATGACTGGTAGACAATAAGTTTTAAGGAAACTAAATGTCTTTGGAGACCACACTGGATGGAATTTCATTTTCTTATGGCCATGACAGTTTCCAAGAATTTCATTCCATGAAACACAATATCCTTCCCCTGTTGCTTCCATCCAAAACCTGTTTCAGAAATTAAAATAAACACAAATGTTGCATAAGCCATCTCTAGCTTGTTCCTATTACATGCCCAAAACTGTGGTCACTCTTCAAGCCATTTCTCACATTGAAAAATATATTCAAATAGATCTATGATGGCCCACAAATGGGAAAAAAACATGGAATAACTTTAAATTTGTCATGTACAAATGAGAAATAATGAAGAAAACCCAAATATTAAAAGTATAGGGAAAAGATGGATGAAAATATCTTAAAACCCTATAAGAATAACCCCTATCCTCCCTACTTTTTTCCTTGAATCTCATCTAGTGGTTTCTTTGCAATGAGAAAATGTGAGGACTTTGTTTTGTAGATGCACAGTAAGAAATAAATAATAAAAACATTGTGCATATTTCTTAACAATAGGAACGTTTCTCATTTATCCTCCTTGTATCATTGAATCATTTGTTATTATCACTTGTGATAAATTGTTAACATCTTTATCACATCTTAAACATGGTCTTCCTTGTTAAATTTTCATATGCTTAACTAAGACATTAGTATTTCATTTCATTTTCATAACAAAAGCATATAAACAGGATCACTGAAAGATAGATAAGCACAACCATACAAAAGGAACACAAAGATTTATCATGGGAAAACCCTAAAGGGAAAAACCCAGCAAAAGCTTCCTCAATATAGATGTCCCCAAAAAGATAAAAGATAAAACCAACAAGGAGATCAAATCCTGATCCTCCTCCTTCTCCAGCTACTTCTCTTCTCCACTAATGCGCTACACAAGTGAGAGTGTGTGCCTCAAATGAGGAGCACCACACCTTTATTTATATTCATCCGTTCACTTGAATTAACTCATCCGACATGTAGGCTCGAGTTAATCATGTAGGATCGAGTTACACATGTAGGCTCAAGTAACCACACTGGGGTGCTAATGACCCACCTTTACAAATAGAGGGGACAACCTCATGACTCTTATTAGTTCTTCCGATTAGAAGCATCGGGGTACAAGATAATACAAGTGGTTCTCCCGGTAGGACCATCGGGGACCACAAAAGATACATATATAATATTCTTCGAAGTTACAATATTTCAACACTCCCCCTTAATGAGAAGGGTATTCTACAACAACATCAACAACAACAATAGTAGGAGAGGACATCATCAACATCGTCAAGGTAACACATCTATAAATCATTGGAAGCTTTTCAACATCATATAGTCTTCATCTTCAATATTTGACGACAGCAACTCTTTAATCAACATTAGCATCTTTTGACCTTTTGATCATCAACATCTTCAACACTTTGATCTTTCGATCAGCAACATCTTCAACACTTAGACCTTTCGATCAACAGCAACATCTTCAACACTTTGACCTTTTGATCAGCAACATCTTCGGCACTTTGACCTTTCGATCAGCAACATTTTCAGCAACATCTTCAACACTTTGACCTTTCTATCAGCAGCAACATCTTCAGCACTTTGACCTTTCGATCATCAGCAATATCTTCAGCATTTTGATCAGCAATATCTTCAGCACTTTGATCTTTCGATCGGCAAAGACATCTTCAGCATTTTGACCTTTCGATCAGCAACATCATCACATTCTGATTAGTAACATCGTGTTCAGCACCATCATCATACTTCAACTCTCAAACAGAATCATCATCATAATATTTTGATCTTTTGATTAGTATGTCGTCATCATCAACGTCACACTCTGATCTTTTGATCAGTACATCATCATCATCATACTCTTGATCGTTCGATCAATACATCATCATCATACTCTGATATTTTGATTAGTTCATCATCATCATCATAAAATCATCATCATCATGAAAACATCAACATCATCAAAACATCAAAATATCATCATCATCATCATCATAAAATCATTATCATCAAAACATCAACATCATCATCATCAAAACATCAACATGATCCTTCCTTTCGGAATTACGGGATCAACATGTCTGTGGTACTCAGACGATCCTTCCTGTCGGAATTACGGGATTTAGGTCTTTACGGAGTTACTAACGATCCTTCCTTTCAAAATTACGGGATCAACACATTTGTGGAGCTCAGACGATCCTTCCTTTCAGAATTACGGGATCAAGTCTTTACGGAGCTACTAACGATCCTTCCTTTCGGAATTATGGGATTTAGGTCTTTACGGAGTTACTAACGATCCTTCCTTTCAAAATTACGGGATCAACACATTTGTGGAGCTCAGACGATCCTTCCTTTCAGAATTACGGGATCAAGTCTTTACGGAGCTACTAACGATCCTTCCTTTCGGAATTATGGGATTTAGGTCTTTACGGAGTTGCTAACGATCCTTCCTTTCAGAATTACAGGATCAACACATTTGTGGAACTTAGACAATCCTTCCTATTGGAATTATGGGATCAACACATCTATGGAACTCAGACAATCCTTCCTGTTGGAATTACGGGATCAAGTCTTTACGGAGCTACCAACGAT